>PRKT01001650.1:36276-58219 GCA_003671525.1 Saccostrea glomerata | reverse complement strand
CCCCCCCCCCCCCCCCCAATAGAATTAATAAAGCCACAAATTAATGATGATTGTAGGATTTTATTTAAAAAAAACGTAGTTAAAATTAAAAAAAAAATCCTATTTAACATTTCATTCTTAAAGTCAGGTTATGACAGGGTGGGTAAATCTTAAAATAAAAACGTCGAAATTTCTTTCATTCTTGTTTGAAAAAATTGAAGAAAAAAAAATTAAAATTAAAATCATATGCTTTTATGAAATGGCTTAAAAAAGGGTTATTTTACAGAGATTAAATATCTTACAGAGATAAAAAAAGAAAGTCAACAGAAAATATTATTAAGAGTTCACAAGCGTAAATAAGCAGTGATTAAATACAATCGCCGAGTAAATTGAGATAGGTCTACGGCAACACTAAGAAAGGGGTTAACAGCTTCCGAATGTCAAATTATTATGATCCTCTGAAAATGACATCTTTGACTGAAAAAGAATACGGAAATGAGGTTTGAAAAAAAAATCTACAACATGCTCTTTACCTTTACCGATGATGTGAACTTCAAAACAATGATCCGGCACTTCATTACAATTTAATTGATCAAATATATAAGCGATGTTTTTTTTGTTTTTTTTTTAGAAGGGGGATGCGGTGCTTGTACTAGCGTTTTCAAGGTTATGGTCGAACTAAAAAAGAAATTTTTAGTAAATTAAATGTGTAAAAACAAAAATGGAGAAGCAAAACTGAACGAAACGAAAAAAAATTACTCCAAAAAAAATTAAGAGAGAATAAAGAAAAAAAAATCGGAATTAATCTTTGAAAGGCCTCCCTTTCCGTACTGATAAAAAAAACAAAAACTTGCGCATCCCCCCAAAAATTGGGGGTGGGGTGGGGTGAGGGGGGTAATCAAACCATTTAATTACAATATTTATACATGTAGTCCGAAAGTATATTGTTTTTGCCAGAAATAAAATTAGAAATCAAAAAATAAAACTATAACGTTCTGGCTGCATGCGTTTGATTTTTTAACATCACCTCGTTTCGTTTTAATGTAGACAATGAAAACAGGACATCAAATTAGTTTTGAAAATGACCACCGCTTATTATCTTCACATTTTATTGCGTCTTGCAGTTTTTAAACCTCTGAGTGTTGATGATTAACTAATATATACTAATTCTGCAAGTCACACTTGTGACGTCACACACGTCACTTCCGGAATACAGCCAATTTCAGTGCGAGCTCTCAGGTGTAAACTAAGCTATTTTTAATAATATCTCTAATCAGCAAGAGAGATAGTTGTGGAATTGTATATCATTTTACTCGTAATTATAATGACTATCGAACTATGTTTAAATGTAAAACCTGCCAAGCCTTTCTTTAAAACACTCTTGAACTTTGTACATTTGAATATAACATTTCAATTCTTTCCAAAGAATATGCCATGCCACCTAACATAGCAGATATGGTCTTTAGGTTATAATGAAATGTTTCAAGTCAGTAATATTAGTAAATGACTTTTATCCTGTAGGAAAATGATCCAAAAATCTATAGAAAATCTCCTATCCATTCTTCACTTAAGAATGTGAAGTTTGAAGGTTACAAATTATTGACAAAGGTAGTTATCTCAATAATCTCATGCTTTGACCTTGAACATTGTCCTATACAACTAAGTGTATTACTCCAAACACTATATGTGTAGTAAGTATAAAGTTTATGGAATGATAAAAATATTCAACATATCACAATTATAGGACACTTGCATCTTTATGGTGGGTCTTATTGAGACCTATTAAATTCAAAATAGGACAAACACATTCTAAATAAAATGTATTTACAGTTCCAGGAAAGAAAAAAAATTACACCAAAGCTAGCTTCTGAATATCTGTGTCATTTTTAGGGGGTTGTAGAAAATAGATGGAAAATAAAGGATCCAATGTATAAAAACCATACATAACAACTGTCTTCAATTTGAATTGGACAAATAAAAAGTTATATTTAGATATTTTGAAGTTTGGAAATTAGATTTTTGAAAATCTCAGAAAATCTTAATATCAATTCTTTGATTTGACCTCAGTTTGTTGAATTACTACAAGTTATCTATTGTTGTGTATGACAGAATATGAAGAATATGAAAGGGGAGAGCTTTTTTTTCTTCATCATAGTTCACAATATATATATATTAATCCGTTCTTTATCTATGTAGTGAAGATTTTTACAGAAACCCAAGATATTACATAAAAATAGTTAAATAAACACCCTTGGACATTTGATTAATATTTTAATTCTTTCCTAAGAATTTACACTTAATTTTATAAAGTCTATAAGTTATCACACAATTTTGAAGTTATTGCATTTCAAGACTCATATCAGTAATCTCAGTAACTAACTTGACCCAGGAGAAAATGATCCAAGTTAAAAGTTATATTTAGATACTTTGAAATCTGTGAGAATTATTTATTTTGAAGATCTCATACCATCAGAAAAACACATTTTCAATACTTTGATTTGATTAAACTTCAGTCTGTTAAATGACTACAATTTATCTATTGTTTTGTATGCCAGCATATGAAGGATATGAATGGGAGAGGAGCTAGAAAATTTTTTTTAAAAACACATGATTTTAACTCCACAGAGGAGAAGAGACCTGAGGATTAATGGAGAAACTCTACACTAAAGTTTTAGAAGTAATTAAGGCTCATTTTGAGAGTAACTTGCCAGTGTTTGTTTAACTACAAAATTATGTTCTCTGATAAAAAAAAAAACAAAACACTCTCTTACATTTGCTATGACTTAGACCTTTTAGTCAAGATTGTGATAGATTATTTTTTTTGAAGATCTCATACTATCAGAAAAACACATTTTCAATACTTTGATTTGATTAAACTTCAGTCTGTTAAATGACTACAATTTATCTATTGTTTTGTATGCCAGCATATGAAGGATATGAATGGGAGAGGATCTAGAAAAATGCACTATCCTGGGTCCTTTCTCTGTCATCCTGTGAACCACAATTCATGATCATCATGATTGACTTAATTTGAAAATCATATTTATTCATGTGCTTCTTAAATCCTCCATCCATCTCTGGTTTTATATTCTTGTATCGGTGTTCCAAGAGAGTATATTCTGTTAGTCTGTGCATAATTTACTGAGTTCCCCATTGAGAATCCTTGAAAGGAAAAAAATATTAGTTGAAAAATTGATATGCAATATAAGCTTAATAGAATTTTAAATATAGAAAAAAAGGGATATAAAATCAAGGTGTAACATCAGATTTTGACTTTTCAAAACTATGGGTAGTAACAGCTTTAGTAAAAGAAAAGAGTAAAGGAATGAGTAAAATTCAGTTTGGTAAGAGAGTTCTTACAGAGAAAGATGTAGAACGAGGTTTGCCAATTAAAATAAAAAGAGATGACATTATTCAGATCATTTCTCATGAAGAATATAGCTAATTATCCCCACAATGGATGGGCCTTCTGATGTCATAGATTACATAGACAGACCCTTGATTGCAGAAGAAGCCTATGAAGAATATAATCATTAATTACCAATAGAGGGTAAGGATTACCTGGATTACCCTGAAAGATCTTTGACTGGAGAGAAAATTCAATTTAAAGATGCTATGAGAGAAAACAGTTGTCAGAAAAAAAATGTTAAAAACACATGATTTTAACTCCACAGAGGAAAAGAGACCTGAGGATTAATGGAGAAACTCTACACTAAAGTTTTAGAAGACATTAAGGCTCATTTTGAGAGTAACTTTTCCATGGCCAGTATTTGTTTAACTACAAAATTTTGTTCTCTGATAGAAAAAAAAAGTTTTCACTTTCATTTGTTGTGCCTTTGACCATTTTAAATTGACCTTATGGTCAAGATTGTGATATACACTCTGATAATCATCTATGATGTCTCTATGATGTTTACCTCAAAAGATTGAATCAAGCGTTTTGTGTTCAAAGAGAAATAAACATATAAACAGATCTGAGATGTTGAAAGCATACACATTAAGTGATGTAAGGTCAAACAAACACTTGAATTCATTACTAGATTATTAAAAGAAAGAAGAAAAACTCACAGAAATGATATTGAAAGTACCTTCTATGAATAAAGGGTCATGCTCCAAGGTATATTTTTATAAACAGGTTAAGGTCCACAGCAGTCCCCATGCACTCATAAGAAGATCCTGGATGGTAGAAACACCAGGAAATTTTAATGCTATGCAAACAGATCATCTTACATCAGCAATAAAGGTTACAGCCTGAAGACCTAGTCATGAGGGTCATTAAGATGTTTCACTGTTGATCCCCAGGATCCACATTATAGTATTCTTTCCCTGTAAATATAATGTCAATATTAAATGAAAAAGTCAGAATTCATAAGCATTTGGAGAGAAAACTTGAAATCTTTACCAACTATGCTTTTAAGGAAGCTGAGGGTTAATAAATTAACCATCTGATATAACTTATTTCTTAGATATCTGTTAAGATATCTTCAGCTGTTAACTATCATTTGGCAAAGAAAAATTTCATACATTTTAGTTTCACAATTTGATCATTTTTGTATATAATTATATGGAGCTCTTCTTCTCATAAAGGAGATCAATGTAGTCTAAAAATGGCTATGACAACCAAGCCCTCATAATTTCATAAAAAAGGTCATATCATTTACTTATCATTCAATTAATTTCAAAATATAATCAAGCATATGTAAAAAATAAAGATTAGGATTGGATATCTCATTGAAACTTTACCTTCATGTTTGTGTGTTTCTATGTTGGTTGACTAACTGTGTATTTCCAAAGGAAGGGCAGACAGGCTGAACTTCATAGAGAATGGATTATAGATGGTTAGGAATAAAACATAACTTCCATGTTGAGGACTGTAGAAAATATAATCATTTTGTTAATATGACAAGGAACTGCATGAAACAATGCATGTTTAAATACAGTGCCAAAAAGTTCATGAAAATAGTTCATCATGTTATCTTTAGATAACAAAAGAAGCACAGTTACTGTATTAATATCTCAAATACAAAATGATTATCAGCGAAATTTTTAGACACTAACAGACTTTCTCTTAACAGCATATTCAATTTTGTTTAATACCTGTCAGTACAGCATACAAAAAGACATATACAACATGTAGTCCTACATTTTTTGAAAAGCTCATTACTAAGAAACAAAAGTGAAAATGAAATGATTATGTATGCCATATCACACATATTTAGAATGAAAACAAGGACAAACCTTTTGTAAATTCTTACTTTTTCTTTTATTACATTCCTTATAGATCACAATTTAGTAAGTCTGAATTCCATGGGTAACAGACATAATGCATTTAATGGAATTATATCATAATTTATGCAAAAGGACTTATTAACATTATGAAGTTTCTTTAGTATATTTTAGACAAAATAAGACTGTGCTTATATGAATGTTAGAGATATGAGATCGTGCACACGGCCCTAAACAAACTTGAATCGGTGCCAAGTATTTACCTGTGTAGTCAGCATATTTTTTGCACACGGTCCCCTGACTTGAATCGCTGCCAAGTATTTACCTGTGTAGTCAGCATAAAAAACGTAGGTCTATCGTATATGTTTTGCACAGGGTCCCTAAACAAACTTGAATCGGTGCCAAGTATTTACCTGTGTAGTCAGCAAAAAAAAAAAAAAACATAGGTAAAACGTATTTTTGCACACGGCCCTAAACAAACTTGAATCGGTGCCAAGTATTTACCTGTGTAGTCAGCATAAAAAAAGTAGGTAAAACGTATTTTTGCACACGACCCTAAAATAAATCCATGCTATATATATAAACCAGCGCTGAACATGAAGGATCATTGTGTGTGAGTACTTGAAAGTGAACACAGGTAAAAAAAAAAGTTTCAGTGATCAAGTCAGAAGTATGGAACTAAGGTATAGGTGGCTTATTGAGAATACTGACAAGAGTGGACCCTGGATGGAAACCCTAGAAGAAGCCAGGTAGGATTACCATAAAACCCATTCAGAGGAATCTAATCAAAAACCATGGACTTTTTGGGAATACTGTAAACAAATGTGGAGTTTGAATAAGATGATTCCGGAACAATCTAAAGAAAAAGTTGAAGAAACTAAACAAAAAGTATGGTTGGAAAAAAGAGTGAAATTTCCTGAAAATTATGTGGTGATAAGGAAGCACTGCTCTTTTGAGGGAATGAAGGGTTATCATCACTTCAAATGGGAGATCAAAGCTGAGGAAGATTATGATGATTTTCTGATTGGAACTGAATACTTTACCTCCAAGTTAGAATATTGTATTGAACATTTACTCCAGACCACGAGAGAAGGAAAAGCCTTAAAAAGACCGGGATCTAGGGGTCCCTTTGCACAGTATCTCCATGGAATAATTCCTTATTTTCCAAATGAAAAAGGTATTCCTTGGAGGACACGAGACTATGGTAATGATGATGATGATGATGATGTAATGATGATCCAAATGGAGAGGGTGTTGGACTAGATGATTAATTTGGAGGGTATTTTTGATTAAAAGACAGCCTGGTAAATTGTTGTATGTATTTTTTTTTCATTGTGAATAAAAATTGAATAAAAATCTGTGTTAGTTTCACTTTTGTTTCTTGGTAATGAGGTTTTCAAAAAATGAAGCTAGACTGTGAAGCGTGACGTCATAATCACATTCTTGAAATGTTTTTTTTTTTTGCACACGGCGCATTTACCTGTATAGTCAGCATAAACAAAACGTAGTACCTACGTGTAGTATAAACACAGTGTAAACACCCAGTATTTAAGGGGGACTATATGTAATGAATTAACCCACCTATCCCCCCAAATCTACACTCTCCTGACCCAGCTATCCCCCCCAAGGGGACTGTACTGAGTTGATCCGGCTATCCCCCAGGGGATGCACTCAGTTGACCCGGCCATCCACTCAGCTTCCGGCTAGGACATTTCTGGCTAGCCCACTTCCGCTTCCGCTAGGCTCCACTTCCGCTAGACCACTTCCGGCCACTTCCGCTTCCGGCTAGCCCACTTCCGTCCACTTCCGGTTAGCCCACTTCCGGTTATGACGTCACTTCCGCCCTTGCTAGACGCCTTATACTACTTGCACCCTACAGAATATATCAGGCATTTTATGCCGCACGTCTACAGGAGGATCAGCTCAGACTCCACTCGAGGACCGCCTATTGATGTTTCTATGATATTTGGCGAGTTTAGACAAGTATGCTGCCATTGCAGATAGATTTGGAACAAGTGAAAGCACAGCTTTATATTCCATTCACAATTTAATAACTTTCATTAATGACTATCTATTAGATGCAGTTATTCTGTGGCCTACTCCTACAGAGATTCAGGAAATCAAGTATATGTATTTTGATCTTAAAGGGTTTCCTGGCATCGTTGGATTCATTGACGGGACACATATTTCAATTAAAAGACCATCAGACAGGGGAATTGACTATTACAACCGTAAAGATTTTTATTCAATAGTCCTGCAAGCTGTTGTACGAGAAGATCTCCGCTTTATAGACATTTTTTGTTGGCTTTCCAGGAAAGGTCCATGATGCGCGTGTTTTGCGCCACTTAAAATTGTTTGAAAATGGACCAGTCTTATGTGGAGATGGTCATTTGTTAGGCGACTCGGCTTATCCTAATCTTTCATGGTTATTAAGAGTCATTCTCTGTAAGCATCAAAATGGGCTTGAAATTGATTTTCACGGATTTTGCTGAAACTTGGAGGGGGGGGGGGGGCTTACTTTTTCAATGTCAATTTTTTCCGGTACCAATTGCCTGCAGTAGGAGTAAAACCTTAAGGAGAGGATCTCACCTTTTCAAAGAAGCGGTAACTGCAAAACCACTGGCACCCCAGTGTTAATCAGGGACGGGAGTGAAAAGATGTTTGATAAGAAGTAACTGACCCTTTGAATTAACTAGTGGGCTCTCAGAAAATATACTTTCAGAATGGCAGACTTTAGGCCTATAATACATGTATATACCGGTATAGATCCATTATTTCCGAATATTGACAATCAACATTACCGACTTTAATATCACATTCCAGTTGCTACGTGTGTATGTCATG
This sequence comes from Saccostrea glomerata, assembly GCA_003671525.1. Taxonomy (NCBI): domain Eukaryota; kingdom Metazoa; phylum Mollusca; class Bivalvia; order Ostreida; family Ostreidae; genus Saccostrea; species Saccostrea glomerata. Next base: position 50,170 of record PRKT01001650.1, on the reverse strand, counting down.
GTCCAAAGAGCTATTTAAGTATTAAAAAAGGATGAATCCTCCTGAATAGACAAAGTGTATATCTCTCTTTACAGGATAATTTGTGCAAACATTAATTTGCCCGAACGAATATCTAATTCGTCCGAACAAATTTCTTATTTGTCCGAACGAATATCTAATTCGTCCGAACAAATAACTAATTCGTCCGAACAAATAACTAATTTGTCCGAACAAATTTCTAATTTGTCCGAACAAATAACTAATAATAACTAATTTGTCCGAACGAATTTCTAATTTGTCCGAACAAATAACTAATTCGTCCGAACAAACAACTAATTCGTCCGAACGAATTTCTAATTTGTCCGAACGAATATCTAATTCGTCCGAACAAATAACTAATTCGTCCGAACGAATATCTAATTCGTCCGAACAAATAACTAATTCGTCCGAACGAATTTCTAATTCGTCCGAACGAATTTCTAATTCGTCCGAACGAATTTCTAATTCTCCGAACGAATTTCTAATTCGTCCGAACAAATAACTAATTTGTCCGAACGAATATCTTATTCGTCCGAACGAATTTCTAATTTGTCCGAACAAATAAAAATATTTTTTTAACCTGGCCCTCCAGCGGCGCCGTACTGACACGCACAAAGTCTTTTGGACAAAAATAATGATTAACGGATCCGCAAAGGCAGGGGTTGTGGCTTATGGTACTCCATCTGTCGATACATATCTTTCAGCTTCAAACCTTGTTGTCCATCATTTACAGGTCGGAGACAGGGTCTGGGTGCAAATGTTTTATACTGGTTCTTCGTGCTCCAATGTTCCAGACACTATGTTTTCAGAGGTTATGATAAATGCAACACAATAAAATAGGAATTGTTATATTGTTGGTATACATCTCGCTTAAAACTGTCATATTGTTACCTTTTCTCCAGTGGTCACAGTTTGAGCTTTAGTTGATACAAAAGGAACCCTTTTTTGTATTGTATATTCCTCTTTGTTAACAAACATAAAATTGTTGTTTTTTTTCCTTATCGAAAATTTTAAAGTCCAACCATTGTTTTAGAACATGGCGTGAATACGAGATTTCTATATTTTTAGTATCTACATACCCGAACTTTCTGAAGAAAGTTCGAGTATACCGTATATCCGGTTTTTTTCGCGTGTTGGAAATTTTGCGAAAAAGGGGTAGATTAGTACAGTTTTTATTTTGCGTAAGTTATTTTTTACGATTAAAGGTTTTTTTGTTTAAAATGGTAATGTTTTTATGTCACATTTTAGCTGATATGATTTCTGCGTGTTTTATATTTTGCGAATGAGAAATGGTCGCAAAAAATGCGAAAAATAGATCACCGCGAAAAAAACCGGATATACGGTATTCGTGTTACTCATGTCCGTCCGTCCATCTGTCACAATTTTCTTCCCTGAACTCCTCCTAAGTTTCCTAGCATGAAAAATATTTAAATCGTAAAAAAGCCAGGAAAACGTCAGATTTTTCGGACTATGGTTGGTGGTGTCATGTGGATGTGCAGTAAAGGTTCCGAATTTTGATTTTGCCCTAGGGGTCAAAAAATGACGTTTTTTATGGAAAGAACCGCATCTTCCCTGAACTCCTCCTACATTTTACACGTTCATACTCTTCAAAAAGTGCGGGTATATAAATCAACAAACCTATTTATAAAAGTATTGACTACAATTTATTTTAAAATATCTATCTTCAATTCATTTAGAGATAGCTAGGTTCCTTATTTCTACCTATAATAAAGGATATACTAGAAAAATAAGACAATATTTTAATATTTTGGGGGAAAAAGAAATCTTAAATAGTGATACTAGTATTTGGCTAAGGGTTTTTTTAACAATTATAGATTGGTGTGCTCGGTTGACAGAGAACGATTACTCCTCTATTGCAACTGATCCAACCTCTGTTTACAGACGACTATGTTGGCTCTGCTCATATGGACTTTTGAGAATGACTTCTATCTGTTGTCTTGTCATTTCATTCATCAATAAGCCGACTGCTACATCATATATTGCGCCATGAATTGCAAATTTTATATACTCTTTTAAAACTACATCATATAAGCTATTACTTATAGACAAGTCAAAAATTTTAAAATTTGGTTTATGGAGTAGCAGTTTATTTAACATATGTCATATGAAAAAATAGTTGCATAATTATTTTTAAAAAATCTGAAGCCATGACGAATGTAAATGGGATAAATGTAAATGACATACAAATAATAGAGAATATAATATGTCAATTAGTATAATGAACATGAGAGACAAATTTAAATCTTTAAGGTAATGCAACCTATTTATCAACTAATAACAGTAGCTACACATATAAATAGCAATTAAAATCTACTGAAAAGTCCCCATCATACATTCCCTCTATTATCTATTAAATTCTCAGAAGCTCGAAATAAACCAACCCAGTAAAATATCACAATGATAATGTTTCAGTATTTAGCAGATGTACACTGAGTATTGGAAATAAAATGAAAAGAATTCCTAAAGGAATTTTAAAACACTATTTTGACACTTTCTATTGCTTCATAATGTGCTAGATTTTTTACTCTGCCATAATGCCACATAAACTCCAGTTCTAAGTCCTCTGGGCCCCAGAAAATTTTCTGTTTCATTTCTATGAGTATAATCCATAGCTTTAACACATATCTGTAGCTGCCTATAAAAATTAAAAACAATTTAACTTCCATATATCTACTCTATCCATAACAAACAAGAAAACTGAAATATTTGATGACAAATATGGATGCAGGCACAATGTATAATAACAATGACATCAGCAGTTTCATCTGAAATCGAATAACATAAAATTTCCTGTTAGATGAACAAATCTTAAAGAACTACTTAATTAACATGGTTAGTAGATATATAGTTGATTCTCTAAATATTAGGCAACAGTTTCCAGGTAGGAATTGTTAACCTTCATTTATAGAATCAACAGGAAAATCTAGAAATATATATTCTTCTACAACACATATGCCCTGGAAAATTTAGATGTGTTGACATTCTAAATACCTGTTGATTAATTATAGTTTTTCATGATTCAGAGTATATACAACCATTGTTAAATTAAATGTGAAATGCAACCTACTTTCAACAAATTGAACAAAATTATTTGATAATCAAATCTAAGTCAAATCTTAGTAAAGACAATCTTTTTAGTATATATTACTAATATTAAGCAGTAATTTTTAACACCAGGTATTACATATTCAAACATGCCAGTTCCACAGACATCAACATGGATATAATAAATCTTAAAAAGTGCTCCAATAAAATATATCTAGTCAAACTATATTTTTTAAGATTAAATAACTATATTATGCCTTATACAATAGCCTAAATGAATTGAAATTTTGATTACAGTGTCAAATATCTACAAATATGAAGATTTGAATTTCTATACAGACCTTAAAAATTGCACTGATATACTCATGATTAACACAGAGGATAATAATACCTTTCAAATAAAATTAAAGAAAACACTTCCCACTAGAATTCTAAAAATAATTATTCAACAGTCAAAGAATATCTAGTATTAACCTACCATAGATTTTAACCCCAATCACTAGTAGACACTACCACATCAAATCTCATCTAATTAAGAATCATGCATAAAGTTTGGTTCATCAATTAAGTCATTGGAATCTCCATCAGAATTTTGTCTCTTCATTTTCTCGTAACACTTTGACGTCCGCCATTGATACTGAATAAAGAGAATAAACAAAGGCAAAATACAGGCTCCACAGATCCCTGCTAATACGTACGCCACAATGACCAGGGTTTGATTGGATTTCTCTGGTTTTGGCATAGGCACAGTTTTCAACCGAACCTGGAATAAGAATAGCCATATTTATGAGCAAAATGGATTTTATATGAAAAACAAATATCTTACTAAGTATCTAAAACACTGTACATTGGTTAAGATGGCCTAGAACACTGTTCAGTCAGAGGGAACCCTGCTTTTGGATTGACAAAAGGGTGGTTTTGTAGAGGCAATCATGATCCCTCAGCTCAACTTAAGTTAACATATATATAAGAACCATTTTACAAACAAATGAAAAACTGAAGATAGCATATTACTAAGACAAGTATTGATCAGTGTAGTATCCTGATATTTCTTGAGTGCCAAATTCTTGGTCACAATCAATTATGTAAAAACATAAATTCACATGTGGATACTTCTAAACCTACATATTTCACAACTGACTGACATTAATCAGACCCAAACTTTCAAACTGTCAAAAGTGTCAAAGATGAAGTCTTGCATACTGACCTGAAAATTTGTGAGGACCTGAGACATGAGATTTGTTATACATCTGGGCCACTGCAGGACATGTTGTGTCAGAAAACCCAATTCTGTTGTTCTGTCGATCAAAGACCAAGTAAAACCCCTCCATTATCACTGCTCCAATCACTGTGCCTGTGTCATAAGAGATATTTTTGCAATTTATCAAAAACAAGATTGTTTTTTTTCGCAAGAAGCTATAAATTGGGCCTCAATGGTGAATTTATACAATTTTTCAATTCATTTTTTTTCACAATAAACTCTAAAGTAAGGGTCCTTTGTGTTTATCCAGGGGCCAAAGGTTTTAAAAATTCAATCTACTTGTACTCTTCTAAAAAAGATATCAATGTGGTGAAACATTTAATCTTCAATGACTAATAAAAGGTTAGTTCGATACTGTTTTCATGCTATGTTCCCACTATCACGATTGGCGCCACAATTTAAATCGGGGACTCGAACATGGACAAATCGAAGTGATCGTATCCAACCGAAACAAATCTTGTGTTCACTTGTAGCTATCGTTTAGATCATGAAATTTTTTTTTGACTGTCAAAAATTTCTCTATGAAGAACACGATTTGATAATTTAATCATAATCATCACATTGAATCGCATTACAACGTAACTAACCTCAGCTGCATCGTAAGTAAACCCATCTAATCTAGCTTTCATTTCGTGATCATCCGGATTGATCTCTGACAGGACAAACATCCCACTGATCAGCGATTCGTTACAATTTCTCACGTTCTTTCCCTATCTGTGACGATTTGGGTGGTCCTACTGCTCACGAGCTGATACAATATATTTCCGCTCAGATACAATTTGATATGGACATATAAGAAGTAAACGCCATTATATACGAGTGTTAACATTTTGTTGCAGACACTTGCGCTATATTAAGAGTACTTTAGCTTGCAAAAATAACTGGAAAATTGAACACGTTTCTTATGCCGATTGAATTTCAATAAAAATTTCTGCGATCAAATACGATTCATCAATCGTAATGTGTGTAATTGTCCGCACGACAGTGGGAACGTAGCATAAGCGGGGATTTTTACTCAAATGTCATCCTCTTGATATATAAGATTAGATATTTTTATGACATTTATACCTGATGTGGAGTTTGCAATACCAAGCTTGAAACATATTTCATCTGGGTTGTTGTCATTTTTTTTCCCAACAGATTTAATGTATTGCTGAAAATTGAACAGACAAATGTAATAAATAGATGTATATAAAAGAAAGAAAAATACTTAGGATAATTTAATATCTAATATCTCACATAGTCTGTAATGTTAAAAAATTCTTTTCACTGAATCATGCCCTGTAGAAATTTATACCTGTGGAGCTACGATGATTTTAAATGACTGTTGCTCATTCTCAGCAAACTCTAAGGCTACAAATGGAAATATGTTGTAGGGAATAGCTCCATCTTTGTAACATAAATCTATGTCTCCGTTCCAAAAACCAAGACTCAGTGGTGGTGCATTGGGAGATTTCTACAAAAAATTCAAAAATACATCTCAATATACTTACTTCATATAGTTAAAAGATGAACTGTATAGTGTGTATTTTTTTAGAAATTCAAAAGATCCTCTAGATTGCTTCTAAAATCCCTTGTCATTTTTTTCAATGGATTTAATTCACAATTTTGATAGAGGGATCTTTGTTCATTATAATAATGTAAACAGCTCGATCCTACTCTAGTGGGCTATAAATTGATCAAACTTGAATTCCCACAACTGACTGTGTCAGGAAACTTTTCTTACCCTGACCAGTGGTTATTAGGAAATTTTTCAGATATCCACCATTTTTTATATTTATTTTCCCCCTTTAAATGGGGCACAACCTTTCATTTGATCAAACTTAACATAGGCATCAGAAGTAAATTGAAAGGGGGTTAATCCAACAAAAAAGGTAAGCCTCAATTTTCAATGCCCATATTATATCTATCTTTGCCAAAAAAAGGGGGGGGGTAGGCCTTAGGTTTCTACACCTAAATGCTTAAATCCAATTCACGTATTAAGGATACTCGTAATTGTTAGTTTTATTGAAAGTACCATAGCCAAGTGGGGTGTTAAAAGTTTAAGACATCAGTCGATGGTTTATTTTCGATTAGAATTAAATTTAATGTTTACTTGTGCTTTTGGCTTAATGGATCAGTCTTAAATGTAATCTGATTTTTTTTTTTCAAGGAACATTAATTTGGTATTGATGCTTTTTCTTTTTCAAAATACATTAAACCATTAATTGCTATTTGCAATCCATGAATATCGACCAGTTATTCAAATATACAGGTTAAAGATAACGGTGATCATCTATCTGATATTTTTTTTATCCGATGATAACATTTTGTTTTATGATAAAGCCAGGCCACCCCTAATATCTTGTCTATTTGAGTTATTCCACAAATCAACAAAATGCACTGGATTAGAGGCACCTTTTTGGTCCTACTGTGCACATTTTTGAAAGCAGAGAGTTTGTTGTTCCATGGACAAACCAATAGTACTTCTGCATCATCCAATGGACATTCTGAACCTGATGTGTACAAACAACTTCTTCATCTAGAACAAGTGTTGGATTCTATATTGAGGGATCAGAAACAACAAGCTCTACAAATTCAAAAATTTGAACAGCAGCAAAACTTTTTAGAGGGAGAGATTCAAACTCTGAAGCAATGGAATCAGACAGCCCAAATAAAGATGTCACTCTTAGAAAGTGAAAAGAAAATTTTGAAAGAAAGAGTAGACAACCTGAATTCAACATCAACAATTTTGCTCCAAGAGAATATAATTTTGAAAGATCAGATTAAGATTTTGAACTCTACTTCCATGCTTATACAACGAAATATGACTACATTAGAAGATCTAAGAAAAATGGAGAGCATTTTAACCTTTGACATAGAGCAGACAGCCAGAGTCACAGAGCAGGAGATGATGAATAACATATCCACCACAATCACAGACCTGGAACTCCGAGACCGATATTTATCACTTTCTCTTCTAGATGTACACAGCAACCTGACAATCCTTGACCATACACTTTCTATGCTCAAGCAGCAACAGAAGACAAACGAAGAGCAACAGAATATAACAGTAAAAAACTTATCACTTTCTCTGTTGGATGTACACAGCAAAATGACAATCCTTGACCACACACTTTTCAAGTTTAAGCAGCAACAGAATATGACAATACAAAACTTATCACTTTCTCTTCTGGATGTACACAACAACACAGCAGGGTTATCGTCTTCTCTTTCTTATTTGGATGCACAACAGAAACGGATGAAGAGTGAAATCCAAACGCTAACAAATTTACAGCAAAATGACATTACCAAACTTAATGATACAATTACCCATCTTAAAAATCGTATGTATATTTTTATTTTTTTTTTCAGTTCTGTTAAAAAAGAACAATAACTTAAAAATGAATTTTGTTGAGCGACTTTTGAAAGTCAGCAATATCACATATGCTGAATTTTTACTATTTTGATTTTCCTCATAAAATTCACCTGGCTTGGTACATTTTTCTACAGGTCATATTACAGTTTAAGCCCCAAATCAAGATCAAGATAATGTATTCTGAAGTGTTTTGCCCATATTTGTAATTATATTGAAATATTACTAATATTTTCGAAGTCTTTTTATTTTCAAGTTCTTAGGAGTAAAAATTCTAGGAATTATCCTCTCTTCTTAACTTGTTACATGATATTAAGTCTCCTCAAAAGAAAAAAAAACTGTTTGTATCATCTATCCTTAAGAGTTCTGAAAAAATAAAGCCAAAAATTAAAGTTCTATTGAATGCATGTTTATTTCTTTCCTCATAATAGATCATCAAAACATAACTGTGTGTTCTTTCTACGGATATGAACTTTAAATAAAACTCTTTTTAAGGAAATAAAATAAATATCAAGGGCATGAGGTTTTCTGGAATCAGGCTTTTTTTAACTTCTCAATACATTGTCTGCTATATAGGTATGTATAAAATAATACATTTCAAATACACAGAAAATGGGGTATCTGTAACGTGCGAAACGAAATAGAAACGAAACGAAACGAACTGAAACGAAACGAAATCTGCCGAAACGAAACCAAATCTACCGAAACGAAACGAAACGAAATCAAGACGAAACGAAACAAAATCAAAGCGAAACCTGCCGAAACTAAACGAAACAAAACTTTCAGAATGATTATATTGTCTAAAATAATTTACTTTATATGAAATTTATATAGTTCAAGCACCACAGGCTTCGCTTCAAGCTCATACATAGGTGTACGCATCGGAAGGATATGAAGAGGGGGGTTAACCAACAAAAAGGTTAATGCCCATATAATATATATCTTTGCAAAAAAAAGAAGAAAAGCGGAGGGGGGGCTAACACCCCCCCCCTCCCGTTTCCAACACTCATTTCATATTTTATTAATATCTTACTGAATAATTTACTTACTTAAAATTGACATCGTTTGCTTTCAGAGAATTTTTTCTTTCCAGTTAAATCATTTTCGACATCTCTTATGGAGCCTCTTTATTGCAAACCACTCATTTCTTCCGCGAAAATTACCTCAATAACTGTATGTACGTAGAAAGGATAAACAAGATTCCGGTTGTAGTTACATGTATAACTGAACAATAAAATCAGACACCTCGGAATGGATTAATAAATACTCTAAGTCGCTGTTTTATCCTATGTTTTAAGACATTCGCAATACAACACAACATTACAGTGACTTTATTTCGACCCGTACATAAACGAGCCTTTACATGTAACATCATCAATTTTTATATATATTTTGTATCTAGATAAATAAGGACTGAAAATAAGAGTAAGATTTAAAAATTAGAAAATACTGCACATATTAAAATTATACATGCATAGTACGTTCGTGCATATTTGTAGCTGGTAAACAATGTAAATACATCATTAGACTGAGAAGGATGCATAATTTATCAATAATTTAAAATTTTATATTAACAAGTGCTTGAACCATATATATGTTTTATTTGAAGTAAAAAAGTCCACATGCAGTTACACGTAAATTATATACATGTACCTTGATTTGAAAAAAAACCCAAACATTTTGATAGTTTTGTTTCGTTTCGTTTCGATAAGCTTCGTTTCGTTTCGTCGTGATTTCGTTTCGTTTCGGTAAGTACCGTTTCGTTTCGGTAGATTTCGTTTCGTTTCGGCAGATTTCGTTTCGTTTCAGTTCGTTTCGTTTCGTTTCTATTTCGTTTCGCACTTTACAGGTACCCCAGAAAACGAGATGACAAACATAATTATGCTCATACCTAATTTTACAAAAACATGTTCTAAAAACTTCTTTCTTCCATTATTAAGATTGTCTGAACCTTAATTTGACAACAATCGACTTGTTGAATAATATAATTCATCATGTGGAGTCAAACTGCAAGTGTACTGGTGAAAACAATTACACATTATTCTTAACATGACGTCAATCTTAATCACAAATGTTTGGCTGGTCTGTCTGAATTTTAATAAGCATGACTTAATTCACTATATTTAATTTAAGTTAACTGAGTGCATCAATTTTACGCACAGATTTTCCTGATATACAATTTCAATATACCAAATCAATATGACTACTGTCTTGTTTATTTTTAGGTGTTCAATCCAATGTAGCTTTTACAGCTGGAATTGTACGAGAATCTGGCAGACATACATATACAGGCACAGTTATATTCCCAAAAGTCATATACCAGGTGGGAGGAGGATACAACCCTTCAACAGGAATATTTACCGCCCCAAAGGCGGGACTCTACATCATATTCTGTACTAATGTGGCAGCATATCATGAAATCTTCAGGACAAAAATAATGATTAATGGTTCGATTAAGGCAGGAGTCATGGCTTATCTTAATGGATCTGTTACTGTCTACCAATCAGCCTCCAACCTTGTTGTCCACCAGTTACAGGTGGGAGATAGAGTCTGGATACAAGTATATAAGGGTAGTCATCTGTACTCATATATACCAGATACAACCTTTTCTGTGGTTATGATTAATGGATCAGACTAACACTAACAGTGACTGTATCATTATTACAGTTTCTTTATGTCCTATATAAGTTTTTTATACTTTCTTGACACTTAATTATTTTTTAAATAGAAAAAAAATTAAAACTTAGATATTTAAACAATAAACAAGAAATTTAATGAAAGACAAATGAACATTCACTTGAAACCATAAAATGTGATGCTTGTAATATTTCTTGATATGGACAAATAACATATTTCATTATTATTTGATCTGATATGATTAAATAGTATTATAACTGATATGATTAAATAGTATTATAACTGATATGATTACATAGTTATATTATTTCTGTAGTTATAAATTAAATGACTTGAATATTGTTATTTTGTTTACACTTTTCAATTTTGCCCATCATGATATTTAAATACTGAAAAAGAAGAACATTTGGTGCTTACTTATTTCAGCACAAATGAGAGTGGAAATGCATTGGCCCATATTTGATTTTGTGGTCACTCAAACATTATACATGTAGCATTACTCTATCCAACTTACATACACAGGTAAACATTTTTTTATACCCCCCGCTTGAAAAGCGGGAGGGTATATAGTAATTGTTAATTTCGTCCGTCTGTACGTCTGTCTGTCCGTCTGTCTGTTACGCTTTGGGGTACCCATCTCTTATCTGCAACTCCTCTCATACCACTGAATGAAATTTGATGAAACATTCACAGAATCTTTATTAGATATTGCCATTGTGCACCTCCTATTTTACTTTTTGATCTGACACATATTTTGGGTTTCACGGCCACAGCAAAACTTGGACTTTTTCACCAGTTATAACCATAAGGGAGGCGAGGGGTATCATTTAGTGAGCTCATGCTCACAGTACCTCTAGTTTACTTTGTCATGATGTTGCAAGCACATGGACATGGCACAATGTCTTTTTTTAAAGACTTTTTCTGAATAAAATGAATTTTATTTAACATAAAACCATGTATGATGAGTTACTTAGATAACTGGTAATCATTATCAGGCATTGTTTACAAGATCAACTGTAATGCTTGGAAATCGTTCCAAACAAGGCAACAGATGATTGACAATGTGAAAAGCAAACTTTGAAGGTGCTAATGATAAATACCGGATAACAACTACGGTAACAACAGTTTCATTAGTTCATGAATAAGTAGAATTTTCTTGAATGATCCTACAGACAAAAGGGCACACGACGAACAAAATGTTATCAGAAATCTTAAAATACAGTTTCCCTACCCCATTATGTAATCATGCATCCCTGTTTACATGGTTGTACAAGTGATTGCCTTGAACGCAAAAAAAAATCATATTTAGAAATCTGTTAGTGCATATTAAATTTTAGCATTTGGAAAAAGGCCTTAAAATTAGTAGTGCACCATATTTCTTGTTTTACATTGTACCTGTACATAGTTTTTGATGTGGTTGATCACTGTTGCGTACACCTTCATAGGCAACCTCAGATCTGTGGTTCCACTGTCCACTATGGTTTTGGGAAAATTGTACTGAAATCAATGAGGAACAATTTCGTACTAATTTGTTGGGTTTTTTTTCCCTCTCCAAAAATCAACATTTTTACTTAATACTTATTAAAGGGAATTCAATCCTACATGTATATTAGTTTAATATATACATATATCTGCATTATATCTCGGCAATTTTGAACATGTTTTAGGGGTGCCTTAATTTTTTATCTGAAAGCTACATGTATATAATGCAGTCATGAGTATATGCATGTACTATACAACATATCTATGATGAAGATCTCTCTAAAAGAAGGAAAATGAACTTACATTATCTTAGCCATATAGTTTTTTCATATTACAAGATTAAGTTACCTCTTTACAATCTAGATTGATGCTGTCTCCATCTACTTCCACATCCACCATGACCACCTCGTAGTACCACTGTTTGTGTATCTTTGTGTAGTAGACAGGGCCACTGTGAAGGGTGGGTGTCACAGGGTGGCTGGCGGCTTCCAAAAATCACACAATACAGTTTTGTTATATATAGTTTTATTTACAATATTTACAAACACACGCGAAGTATAACTGTCTGAATGGCTCACTGGCTGAATGGTACAGATGGCATAAGTGGCCTAAATAAATTGGGCCTATAAAATAAAACAAAGTCAGATACAAACATAATATAATTATACATGTAATTGCTCATACTCGTACATTTTGCTGTACATTTACTTATGTGCATTTTACTGCTTTACACTTTACTTAGTTGCATTTTACTGCACTGTACTTATACTTCACTTCACTTTACTCTACTTTACTTTATAGAACTTTACGTTCACACATAAACTAAGTGTACTACTTGTAGACAACCACTTTAAGACGAATACTATACGCCATACTTTATACATACAACACTACGTCTACATTATACATATACTCATACACTTATACTTTTACTTATAACACATATACTTTACATGAGCAAATACTACTTTGAATCTAACTTTCAAATGAAATTATAGAACAAAGTTCTGTGGCCATTTCAGGAATAAAATACCGTCAATAAATCATACAGTTAACGATAATAAATAAAATACACTTACCCAGAATAGGTGGACCTCTGGTCATGAAATTATAGAAACATATAGAACAAAACAGGGGAAACTTGAGCTGTCTTAAAACTCGACTGCTCTGTTCAGTTGCTACGCCCAATCTGATTTCTCAAATCACGGGATTTAAATCACCAGGTAAAACCTGCTAAACAAGCTTAAAAGTATGGTAAACATATCGGGCAAATAATATTGGTAATCTAGAATTCAGATAAAAACATATGGAAAAACAATACGGACATCAATTGTGACATTACCTTCCCCCTTTAAAGAAAAATTACATACATGTAATTTTTTCCCAAACACAATTTATGTACAAGTTTTTTTTAATTACTTTTTAAACATAAGATAAAACAAGATAAAATTCTTCATTCATCAACTTTATTTACATACAGTTACTGACGGATTCTTACTGTCTGCTTAAATAATCCGCTCCTACATTGTCCTTCCCTCTAATCGCCCTGATGCGGAATCGGTACGGCTGAAGTGACAATGCCCATCTCATTAGTCTGGAGTTCACCAACTTCGTCTTATTCAAATATACAAGCGGATGGTGATCTGTCTCTAAAATAAACTCTTTGCCATAGAGATACCTGTGAAACTTTTGCACTGACCAAATGATACCCAAGCATTCCTTTTCTATCGTCGAGTAGTGTTCTTCACTTGGTTTTAGTTTGCGGCTGGCATAGGCAACAGGGAGTTTGAATTCACCTTCTTCCTGTAAAAGTACTGCTCCAATACCCCTGTCGGATGCGTCAGTCTGTACAATGAAAACCTTGGAAAGATCTGGTAATTTCAAAATCGGAGATTGTATAATAGATGCTTTTAGATTTTGAAATGCTAATTCCTGAGCTTCTGTCCACTGAAGTTTACTAGGAGAGAACTTTCTTGTGAGGTCTGTTAATGGAAGAGCTATATGGGCAAAATTCGGGATAAACTTTCTGTAAAAATTTACCAGTCCTAGAAAAGATCGTAGTTGTTTTTTCGTCG
>PRKT01001650.1:20380-35200 GCA_003671525.1 Saccostrea glomerata | reverse complement strand
TTTTCGTCGTAGGATGGTTCGCCTGTTGTATAGCCGACACTTTATCTGGATGAGGATGCACTTTGTCATCGCCTATGATATGGCCCAAACACTCCAGTTTCCGATAAGCCAAAGAACATTTCATTGGTCTGGCGGTGAGATTCGCTGAACGGAGACGCTGTAAAACCTGAGAAAGAACAGAGATATGTTGATCAAAAGTATGAGTAAATATCAAGATATCATCTATGAAATTATCAACATTAGAAACGTTGTTGAGCACCTCGCGCATAAGACGACAAAAAGTAGCCGGAGCTGTGACCAGCCCGAACGGCATTTTGGTGAACTGGAAAAGTCCTTGGGGAGTCTGAAAAGCTGTCATTGGACGGGCAGAATCAGACAATGGCACTTGCCAGTACCCCTTAGACAAGTCTAACCGTGAGAAGTATTTATGACCTGATAATTTCGCAAACATTGCGTCAACATCAGGCATAGGCTCCGCATCAAACACAGTAATGCGATTCAGAGCTCTAAAATCGACGCAAAACCGATATGTGTTGTCCTTCTTTGCAACAAGGACTATTGGGGATGAATATGGGCTTTCCGAGTATTCTATAACCCCGATTTCTAACATTTTACGTACCTCATCTTTCACTGTTTCCATCATAGCAAAAGGGATTTGTCTCGGACTTACTCTCACAGGTTTATCCGTTGTTGTTCTGATTTCATGTTCAAGCACATGCGTGTGGCCTGGTACATCTGTTAAAACGTCACTATACCTGTGTAAGAGATCCATAAGAGTTTGTCTCTCCTCTCTGTTGAGATCTGGATTCACATCTACATCTTTGTAGGATTCTCGAGACTGTACGTGTACGAACTCTGTTTCTTCATCATACTTACCAACTGATTCATCAAACTGAATTTGTTCTGAATCTACAACTGACATTACACATTGAACAACTGGTTCACAACGTTCTACATATCTTTTTAACATGTTTGCGTGATAGGTCTTTACTTTTCCCTTCACATCTATCTGATAATCTACTTTACCTATCTTTTTCACAATTTGAAAAGGGCCTTTCCATTGCATAAGGAGCTTATTACTATCAGAAGGCAACAAAACCAAAACTTTCTCACCTGGTTTCATATTTCGTACTCTAGCCTTCTTGTCAAAGTACACTTTGTGTCTTTGTGACGCCCTCTTAAGATTCTCCTGTGCCAACTCCCAAGTTGATTCCAATCGCTCGCGGAGATCTAAAATGTACTGGCAGGTAGACTTTACCTGTTGATCTGGAATTTCTTTCGTCCATAGTTCTTTCAGGATCGTCATGGGTCCTCTCACTGTACGACCATATAACAACTCAAAAGGAGCAAAACCCAAACTTTCCTGGGGCACCTCACGATAGGCGAAAAGCACAGTGGGTAGATATTTGTCCCAGTCTCTTGGTCTATCAATACACATACGTTTAAGCATTTGCTTAAGAGTGCCGTTAAAACGTTCAACTAACCCGTTGCACATAGGATGATACGGAGAAGTTGTTAACTGTTTCAACGAAATGAGTCTACTCACCTCTTTCATGAGTCCGGAAGTAAATTGACTTCCCATGTCTGTTAATATTTCCTCCGGAATACCTGTATAGGAGAACATCTCAAGTAAGGCCTCAGCAACCCGCTCTGTGTCTATTCCTGGAAGCGCCTTCGCTTGTGGAAATCTTGTGGCGTAATCAACTAAAGTCAAAATAAAACGATTACCTTTTTCAGTTGGAGGGTGCAGTGGACCTACAATGTCTACAGCAACTCTTTTAAAAGGCACATCTATTAAAGGCATTCTACCTAAAGGGACTTTAGTTACCGTACCCCTAGACACCGTTCTTTGACATGTATCACATGACCTGCAAAATCGTTTTATCTCCGACTGCATTCCTGGCCAAAAGAACTCTGATAAAATCCTAGAAATGGTTCTACTAATCGCTAAATGACCAGACATGATCGATTCATGGGCTAATTTCATCACAATATGACGAAACTTTGATGGGACTATAAGTTGAGAATAGGTCTTACCGCCGTCCTTTTCTGCTGACACATATTCCCTGTACAGAAGACCATTCTTTTCAAACCACTTGACCTTACCATCACGTGACCTTCGACCTTCCTGTGCATATCTGCGTGCTGTTTCAAGTGACGGATCTGACTGCTGTTCTCGCAATATGTCATCTGGGTTGATTTCATCTTTGACGATTTCTGGAACTTTAAGTGGTTTATACTTTTTCTGTTTTTCTTTTACCTGTTGTCTTGTTTCTACCGCTGTGATAGTGTTAGGTTTCCATTCTGGATCCGGATCATGAGGTTTCCTCGCATTCTCTACCTCACCTATAATCAGATCAAAGACAGGATTTTCCATACACCAACATTCATACTCACCTGAGACATAAGGAGAATCAATTACAACCTTTGCCACTGGGACCACTATTCTCGTGTTGTCTGCCAAAACACACGTTTCTTGTCTACCTGTAAAGTTTTCCTCTTTTACCAGACTCTTACGCACTACAATGTTTCGACATCCTGAATCTCTCAGTAAAGTAACTGGATGACCCTCAACGTAACCAGCTGAAAGAGGCATCGGTTTTGCTGTAGAATGACATGCCAATGTTAAAACCGTTGTATGATCACTTACCTGACTATAAATAGACGGGTTTTGACTGTAAATCAGCGCTGTGCAGTTACTTGGATTTGCATCACTACCATTTGCTTGAACTTTCCCACGTTCATCCTTGCACACTGCTGGTCTTGAGTTCTTACTTTTAAATTTGCACTGGGGTGCAATGTGACCATATTTGTTACATACAAAACATTTTCTTTCATTGTTTGGAACAAACCTTGGCTTCTGTTGCTGATGATGACGGGCATCTTTGGGTTTTTCTGGTACCTTACTTACCTCAAGTTTGTTTACTGCCTTTGAGCACAAATTGATAGCACTAGTATTTCTAGCTTCCCTAAACTGATCAGCTAACATACTCATCTGATCCACTGTCTTTTGAACATTCTGTTTTAGAAATACAGCCAATTCAAAATTACACACATGTAACATTTGATCTCTAAGCATAAGATCGAAAATAGCCTCAAATGAACAAGTAATTTTGGACATTTCGACCCACCGAGTCAAGTAAGATGCAAGTCTAACAGTGAACTGAGAAAATGTTTCCCCAACTTCAGGTCTACAAGAACGAAATTTCTTTTTAAAACCATCCTCTGTCATTTCGTACCTACGTAATAAAGCTGCTTTAAGTTCATCATAGTCATTTACTTTTGACGTGGACATAAGAGCATATACATCTAGAGCTCGCCCTTTCAATAAAGCACTGAGGTGTGTCGACCATAAAGTCTTTTCCCAATTCATTGCTGTCGCAAACCTCTCAAACCTTCTCAAATAGCTGTCAATTTCGTCTTTGTTTTCGTCAAAAGGAGGAATTTTTGGTACACTTGGTTTTACCATAACATCACTAACCTTACCTTGTGCACTTTTGTTTGCTAGTTCTAATTCGTGTTCCTCTTGTAGCTGCTTCATCTTCATCTCATGATACATGCGTTCCATCTCTAGCTGATATTCTCGTTCTTCTTTTTCTCTCTGTCGAGCCGCTGCTCTCTCTCTTCACGCTGTAATTTCTGTTGTTCTGTAACATAATTTCTTAACTCTTCTTTTTCATAACCTAACTTCTCACCTGCAGCGATTAAATCTTGTACCGAGTCCATTTTTACGGACATGACCTTTTCAACATAACACCTAGACCTTTCTAACACCTTTGTGTGACCACTTATATACTGCACTTTTACATTACTTACGACTGTACTATACTTTGAATTCTACTTTCTATATACTGTGGTACTACATGTATAAGTACTACTAATGTCACTACTATACTCGGAATTTTACTTCCTACTGAATTTGAAAGTTTGGGATTGGGCGACACAACTGTTATTACTTTTGACTTATTTACCACACTATTTTTACCCTGACCAGTCTCCACGTACTCTGAGGCGACACAACTGTTATTACTTTTGACTTATTTACCACACTATTTTTACCCTGACCAGTCTCCACGTACTCTGAGGAAGTCCACCCCTCACTGCTTCTAGAAACCTTCTGGACCCCAAATGACCATGGAACATTGCCTACAATAACAACTGCAAAAGTGAGAACAATTACAGACTTCATGTACATATAGAATACAATAAAAGAACATGTATGAAATATTCACCAGATTTCAAGTCAAGTAATTCACTTTTTTAACTACTTTTATAACAAAGTCTTTGGTATGAATTGTAAAATGTTTTCAGTAATTGTTTCTTTTTCTTGCAATTTGACAATAAATGTTTTAATTGAAATGAACTGTTAAGTGAATTTCCTGTAGGACGGATTCAAGTCGTCTTGCTTTAGGAAATCACATCAGGGACTGTCGGTGACATGTAGATTTCCTCTGCGAGGTTCCATAACCGAAGACACCACTTGTATTTGGAATCTGTTTCCAGGTTGACTGTATATCCTGACGTCGTCCTGTGTTAACGTTGATATCCTTGGATATCCTGGGACTGAATTCCTGGGATTGGTATCCCACTTCTGACACCAATTTGTCACAGGGTGGCTGGCGGCTTCCAAAAATCACACAATACAGTTTTGTTATATATAGTTTTATTTACAATATTTACAAACACACGCGAAGTATAACTGTCTGAATGGCTCACTGGCTGAATGGTACAGATGGCATAAGTGGCCTAAATAAATTGGGCCTATAAAATAAAACAAAGTCAGATACAAACATAATATAATTATACATGTAATTGCTCATACTCGTACATTTTACTGTACATTTACTTATGTGCATTTTACTGCTTTACACTTTACTTAGTTGCATTTTACTGCACTGTACTTATACTTCACTTCACTTTACTCTACTTTACTTTATAGAACTTTACGTTCACACATAAACTAAGTGTACTACTTGTAGACAACCACTTTAAGACGAATACTATACGCCATACTTTATACATACAACACTACGTCTACATTATACATATACTCATACACTTATACTTTTACTTATAACACATATACTTTACATGAGCAAATACTACTTTGAATCTAACTTTCAAATGAAATTATAGAACAAAGTTCTGTGGCCATTTCAGGAATAAAATACCGTCAATAAATCATACAGTTAACGATAATAAATAAAATACACTTACCCAGAATAGGTGGACCTCTGGTCATGAAATTATAGAAACATATAGAACAAAACAGGGGAAACTTGAGCTGTCTTAAAACTCGACTGCTCTGTTCAGTTGCTACGCCCAATCTGATTTCTCAAATCACGGGATTTAAATCACCAGGTAAAACCTGCTAAACAAGCTTAAAAGTATGGTAAACATATCGGGCAAATAATATTGGTAATCTAGAATTCAGATAAAAACATATGGAAAAACAATTCGGACATCAATTGTGACAGTGGGATCCACTCCTCCAAACGTCTGCCAAAAAATTATCACTTTTCAACAAAAGCAAATGGATACTTTATATGGCTATACAGAAAAACTCGGTTATAGCGAAGTCACTGAGACCTAGAAAATAACTTTGCTATATCCATAATTCATTTTATCCATATAAGGAATACGTTAAATTCACATAGCTGGGAATCCAAGATAACTTTGCTATATCCGTGAATTCACTATATCCATGTTCGTACTAAACGAGTTTTATTGTATTTTTTTTTAATTTAGTGGGGGGGGGGGTGAATCAATGTTAGTGGGGAAGAGAAATTGTGCTGGTTCATAGGAGCAATATTTTGTGGGTAACTCTTATATTCAGAAGATCATGCAATGTATGAATACAAAATAAGTTGTTCATTGGAATGTAAATTCTTGGATTATGGTAGAAATCCATGAACATTGGTACCCCATGAACATGAAATGATGATTTCACAGTATTTATACTGTAAACCAACTTTTATTCGTGAGCGAGAAATGTTTGCAACGTTTGCGAGAACCTCACCATCGCGAATAATTCTTGTTTCAAACCAATATTCTCTATGTCTTAACAACAGTTCAAAAAAAGACTTGATCACAAAAAAAATTGTTGCGAACAACTTTAACCCCAGTAAATCGCAAAATGAAGTCAATACATTTAAAAATTTATACTTTTCAATAAATAGTTGCAGTGTTTATTACAACGGTACCTCACAATTTAACATCTTGGACAATTTTTTGTTCAATCTCTACTCCACAAAGCTGTGTTGAAAAAATGTTTGAAATATTAGAGTTGTCTATCAAATAGTCCAAATAGGGTGCAATGGAACCATCAGGTTGATGAAAGAGCCTAAAGCTTGATAGATCTATGTGAATATTTTCAAAAGAATATTAAATAAGATAAATTTCTGCAGAAAAAGACAACATTTTAAAAAGAACAAAATATATAAATGAACATTTTCTAATCAATACTCAACTGATTTATTAGCCCGAAGATCAATGTGTTTATTAATTAATTCATGATTTATTTGTAGATTGATACACATGATCTTGATGTGAAATTGTAATACATGTATATGAAATAATATTCAGATAAAAGAGCTGAAGTCAGAAGTAGCATATATGGCTTATAAATTTCTTTAAAAATAAATCATCGTTTTCATTAAAACTATTCATGGTTTTCCTATCTACTCGACTTCGTCAATGCAAGGGTTAGTCTGGTCCCCTTCCCACAATTCCGTTCGCGCACTCTCTACATTGAGGTCCGATGCCTGGACCTCAATGTAGAGAGTTCGCGAACGGAATTGTGGGAAGGGGACCAGACTATGCAAGGGTGGGTAGTTTAAGTCAAACCTATGACGGTATGGAGTTTTCCGGAATTTTTCACCGATTTCTGCGAAGCTTCCAAAGAAATACTAGTAAAACCTAAATTGGAACAGTAAACACCTGTTTTATAAATTGCTTCGCGATTTGAAAAAAGTAAACTGTTCCATTTCAAGTTATATAGTACAACTTGGATAGCTATTAAATTTATTCTTTGATAAATCTCAAATTAATTATTCTAAAAATAAACGAAAATCGAGGTCCCATGATAAACAATTATGTATAACAAACAAGCAATCATTTTTTTTGTTTATGATAACTTGTTTTTAAAATGTGAACTCAGTATAATTTATCTTCACTGCTTCAGTTAAAATGCATTCGGCTATAAGCACCTGTTTTGTTTTTTTTTTCTGTATGGTTTTTAAAGCAGAGATTGCCACATTTCCATCTAAAGGGTATTCCGATCTCGTGGTATACAAACAACTACTTCATCTTGAAACAGTTCTGGATTCCGTACTTGTAGACCTGGCATCCTTGAAGCTAGAAAATCATCGACTTCAGCAACAACAGACATATTTCGAAACAGAGATACAAATATTGAATCTTTTAAAAGTTAATCAAACAGAGCAGGCAGGTGAGAGTAACTTCCTTAGAAAATGAACTTGCTAATCTGAAGAAAGAAAATGGTCTCCTGAAAAGTCAATTAAACCGTTTGAATGCAACCATCACCCACTCACAGCAACAAAAGACCGTACTTATATTAACCTTGGACAAAATAAATTTTACCTGTACTTCTTTACTACAAGATTATAAGATTTTAGAGGAAAAAATAAACAGTCTGAATTCTTTGGATTTAAATGAAATGATGGCTCTGGAAAACAAATTTAAAACTTTGGATTCAAAAACATCTTTTTTACTTCGAGAAAAGATATTTTTGGAAAATAAAATCGACCATCTGAATTCTACTTCGTTACTTTTATTACAAAACATGACAACTCAAGAGGACATAAGGAAACTGGAAACCATAATAACCTTGACGTAGAGCAGAGACTAATAGACAGAGAACAGGAGATGATTAAGAGTGTATCTGCCAAATTAAAGGATTTGGAACTCCAAAGCCGATATTTATCCCATTCTCTTCTAGATGTGCTCAATAACACTACTGGATTAGCGTCTTTACTTTCAAATTGTAAAGAACAGCAAAATATCACAAATATCCATGTGCAACACCTACAAAATGACTGCTTCACTCTCCAAGCTTCAGACTGGTACGTGTGTTAATTTCTTTTTTAAAAATAACTATTGAAACTTCTAACAAATGTATAATTAAATATCATGTTCTTTCATTGATAAAGGGTTTATATAAAGTATTTTTATTCTCAACAAAAATTTAAGCAGCTGCAGTTAACTTTGATTTCATAGTTGTTAAACTACCGGTATCTCACTGTTAATACTATTATGAAGTTTATTATTTTTTGTCATTCTACACTTGGTCGATCAAATGTAGCTTTCACAGCTGGAGCAAATGGAGGGACATATACTCAAGGAGAGACTGTTGTATTCCAGCATGTAATGTACCAGGTGGGAGGCGGATATAACTCCATAACAGGAGTGTTTACAGTCCCTACAACCGGACTTTACCTTATAATCTGCACTACAGTAGCTTATATGAACAAAGTCTTTTGAACAAAAATAATGATTAACGGATCCGCAAAGGCAGTGATTATGGCTTATGGTACTCAATCTGTCGATACATATCTTTCAGCTTCAAACCTTGTTGTCCATCATTTACAGGTCGGAGATAGGGTCTGGGTGCAAATGTTTTCTACTGGTTCGTCGTATTCCAATGTTCCAGACACTATGTTTTCAGTGGTTATGATAAATGCAACTCAATAAAATAGGAATTGTTATATTGTTGGTATATTTCTCGCTTAAAACTGTCACCTTGTTACCTTTTCTCTAGTGGTCACAGTTAGAGTTTTAGTTTATACAAAAGGGAATCCTTTCTTTTTATTGTATATTCCTCTTTGTTAATAAACAAAAAATTGTTTTTTCCTTATCGAAAATTTTTAAGTCCAACCATTGTTTAAGAACATGACGCGAATACAAGATTTCTATATTTTTAGTATCTACATACCCGCACTTTCTGAAGAAAGTTCGAGTATATTCGTGTTACTCATGTCCGTACGTCCATCTGTCACAATTTTCTTCCCTGAACTCCTCCTACATTTTGCACAGTGCAGTGGACTAATCATTTTTTGGGAGATGGTTGGTGTAGTCCGAAAAATCTGACGTTTCCCTGGCTTTTTTTACGATTTTGATATTTTACTTGCCAGGAAATTTCCTGGCATGTAAAATATCAAAATCGTAAAAAAGCCAGGAAAACGTCAAATTTTTCGGACTATGGTTGGTGGTGTCATGTAAATGTGCAGTAAGGGTTCCGAATTTTGATTTTGCCCTAGGGGTCAAATGGGGGTCGAAAAATGACGTTTTTTATGGAAAGAGCCGCATCTTCCCTGAACTCCTCCTACATTTTACTCGTTCATACTCTTCAAAAAGTGCGGGTATATAAATCAACAAACCTATTTATAAATGTATTGACTACAAGTTATTTTAAAATATCTATCTTCAATTCATTTAGAGATAGCTAGGTTCCTTATTTCTACCTATAATAAAGGATATACTGGAAAAATAAGACAATATTTTAATATTTTTTTGGGGGGGGGGGGAAAGAAATCTTAAATAGTGATACTAGTATTTGGCTCAAGATTTTTTTAACAATTATAGATTGGTGTGCTCGGTTGACAGGGAATGATTACTCCTCTATTGCAACTGATCCAACCTCTGTTTACAGACGACTATGTTGGCTCTGCTCAAATGAACTTTTGAGAATGACTTCTATTTGTTGTCTTGTCATTTCATTCATCAATAAGCCGACTGCTACATCATATATTGCACCATGAATTGCATATTTTATATACTCTTTTAAAACTACATCATATAAGCTATAACTTATAAACAAGTCAAAAATTTTAAAATGTGGTTTACGGAGTAGCAGTTTATTTAACATATGTCATATGAAAAAATAGTTTCATAATTATTTTTAACAATTCTAAAGCCATGACGAATGTAAATGGGATAAATGTAAATGACATACAAATAATAGAGAATATAACATGAGAGACAAATTTAAATTCTTAAGGTAATGCAACCCATTTATCAACTAATAACAGTAGCTACACATATAAATAGCAATTAAAATCTACTGAAAAGTCCCCATCATACATTCCCTCTATTAGCTATTTAATTCTCAGAAGCTCGAAATAAACCAACACAGTAAAATATCACAATGATAATGTTTCAGTATTTAGCAGATGTACACAGAGTATTGGAAATAAAATAAAAAGAATTTCTAGAGGAATTTTAAAACACTATTTTGACACTTTCTATTGCTTCATAATGTACTAGATTTTTTACTCTGCCATAATGCCACATAAACTCCAGTTCTAAGTCCTCTGGGCCCCAGAAAATTTACTGTTTCATTTCTATGAGTATAATCCATAGCTTTAACACATATCT
This sequence comes from Saccostrea glomerata, assembly GCA_003671525.1. Classification (NCBI taxonomy): domain Eukaryota; kingdom Metazoa; phylum Mollusca; class Bivalvia; order Ostreida; family Ostreidae; genus Saccostrea; species Saccostrea glomerata. The sequence continues at coordinate 24,805 of PRKT01001650.1, read as the reverse complement.
GTAGCTGCCTATAAAAATTAAAAACAATTTAACTTCCATATATCTACTCTATCCATAACAAACAAGAAAACTGAAATATTTGATGACAAATATGGACGCAGGCACAATGTATGATAGCAATGACATCAGCAGTTTATCTGAAATCAAAAAACATGAAATTTCCTGTTATTTGAACAAATCTTAAAGAACTACTTAATTAACATGGCTAGTAGATATATAGTTGATATTTAAAGTATTGGGCAACAGTTTCCAGTATTGGACAACAGTTTCCAGTTTCCAGTATTAGGCAACAGTTTCTAGGTAGGAATTGTTAACCTTCATTTATAGAATCAAAAGGGAAATCTAGAAATATATAATTATTCTTCTACAACACATATGCCCTGGAAAATTTAGATGTGTTGACATTCTAAATACCTGTTGATTAATTATAGTTTTTCATGATTCAGAGTATATACAACCATTGTTAAATTAAATGTGAAATGCAACCTACCTTCAACAAATTGAACAAAATTATTTTATAATCAAATCTAAGTCAAATCTTAGTAAAGACAATCTTTTTAGTATATATTACTAATATTAAGCAGTAATTTTTAACACCAGGCATTACATATTCAAACATGCCAGTTCCACAGACATCAACATGGATAGTGCTCCAATAAAATACATGTATATCTATCAAACTATATTTTTTAAGATTAAACAACCATATTATGCCTTATACAATAGCCTACATGAATGACATTTTGATTACAGTGTCAAATATCTACAAATATGAGGATCTGAATTTCTATACAGACCTTAAAAATGGCACTGATATAGTCATAGTTAACACAGAGAATAATAATACCTTTTAAATAAAATTAAAGAAAACACTTCCCACTAGAATTCTAAAAATAATTATTCAACAGTCAAAGAATATCTAGTATTAACCTACCATAGATTTTAACCCCAATCACTAGTAGACACTACCACATCAAATCTCATCTAATTAAGAATCCTGCATAAAGTTTGGTTCATCAATTAAGTCATTGGAATCTCCATCAGAATTTTGTCTCTTAATTTTCTTGTAACACTTTGACGTCCGCCATTGATACTGAATAAAGAGAATAAACAAAGGCAGAATACAGGCCCCACAGATCCCCGCTAATACGTACGCCACAATGACCAGGGTTTGGTTGGATTTCTCTGGTTTGGCATAGGCACAGTTTTCAACCGAACCTGGATAAAGAATAGCCATATTTATGAGCAAAATGGATTTTATATGAAAAACAAATATCTTACTAAGTATCTAAAACACTGTACATTGGTTAAAATGGCCTAGAACACTGTTCAGTCAGAGCTAACCCTGCTTTTGGATTGACAAAAGGGTGGTTTTGTAGAGGCAACCATGATCACTCAGCTCAACTTAAGTTAACATAAATATATAAGAACCATTTTACAAACAAATGAAAAACTGAAGATAGCATATAACTAAGACAAGCATTGATCAGTGTAGTATCCTGATATTTCTTGAGTGCCAAATTCTTGGTCACAATCAATTATGTAAAAACATAAATTCACATGTGGACACTTCTAAACCTACATATTTCACAACTGACTGACATTAATCAGACCCAAACTATCAAACTGTCAAAAGTGTCAAAGATGAAGTCTTGCATACTGACCTGAAAATTTGTGAGGACCAGAGACATGAGATTTGTTATACATCTGGGCCACTGCAGGACATGTTGTGTCTGAAAACCCAATTCTGTTGTTCTGTCGATCAAAGACTACGTAAAACCCCTCCATTATCACTGCTCCAATCACTGTGCCTGTGTCATGAGAAACATTTTTGCAATTTATCAAAAACAAAATATAATTTAATGATGATTGCTTTTTTAGCAAGAAGCTATATATTGGGCCTCAATGGTAATTTTATACAATTTTTCAATTCATTTTTTTTTTCAATAAACTCTAGAGTTAGAGTCCTTTGAGGTTTATCCAGGAGCCAAGGTTTTAAAAAATCAATCTACTTGTACTCTTCTAAAAAAGATATCAATGTGATGAAACATTTAATCTTCACTGACTAAGAAAATGCTAGTTCGATACTGTTTTAATGCTATGTTCCCACTATCACGATTGACGCCAAGATTGAAATCGGGGACTCAAACGTGGACAAATCGAAGTGATCGTATCCAACCGAAACAAATATTGTGTTCACTCGTGGCTATCGTTTTGATTGTGAAATTTTTTTTTGACTGTCAAAAATTTCTCTATGATAAACATGATTAGATTTTAATCGTAATCAATGCATCGAATCGCATTACAACGTAACTAGCCTCAGCTGCATCGTAAGTAAACCCATCTAATCTAGCTTTCATTTCGTGATCATCCGGATTGATCTCTGACAGGACAAACATCCCACTGATCAGCAATTCCTTACGATTTCTTGTGTTCTATCACTATCTTTGACGATTTGTGTGGTCCTACTGCTCACGAGCTGATACAGTATATTTCCGCTCAGATACGATTCGATACGGACATATATAAGAAGTAAACGCCATTAAATACGAGTGTTAACATTTTGTTGCGGACACTTGCGCTATATTATGAGTACTTTAGCTTGCAAAAATAACCGGAAAATCGAACACGTTTCTTTCCCCGATTGAAAGAAAGATGTCTGAGCTTTGGAAAAATATTTTAAAGGTGCAACCTAAAATTTTAAACAGGTACGATAGGAAAGAGGAGGGAGATCCCATTTCCTTCTGACCCTGAACCCGTTTGATCATAAACAACATCTGTGGAAAAAATGAAACCATAAGAAAACAGTTATTTATATTATGCTGCTTTTGCTCTACTTTGACAGCAATACCATATGAACACTTCAAACACCACGTTCGTGACGTTGACATCAACCTTAACTTCTGCCATTCTTATTAATTGTATGTTTATGCTTTGTTTACTTCTTTATTGATAAAATATTATACACTCAGTATAGCCAGATTTTGTTTTATATCTGTCGGGGTACAATCTAAGCTCAAAGCGTATTCTATCTGGATCCTGATCGTGGAAGAAATTGCAATGAAACTGTTATTCAATCTCGCATTAGCACAAGAGCATGCGATGAACGTATTATATTGTTAGAGTACGTATTAACAGTAGAAGATCGTTTCTAATCAAGAACTCGGATCGTGATATTCGAGACAGATCGAGGTCTTTTTATCAACTAAATCTTGATAATCCTATTCGAAAGTAATTCATCTTATTTGAACGATAGTGTGTTTGTAACAGATTGCATCACATAAAATTTATCCATTGTGGCCATAGCGCATAAAAGCATAATGAAACGTAAGAAAACGTACCTATGCACATGCATCTCTTCGTACCCTGGTATAAACTTCAATAAAAAATATGCGATCAAATACAATTCATCAATCGTAACCTGCGAAAATGTCCGCACGACAGTGGGAACGTAGCATAAGCAAGGATTTTTACTCAAATGTCATCCTCTTGATATATAAGATTAGATATTTTATGCCATTTATACCTGATGTGGAGTTTGCAATACCAAGCTTGAAACATATTTCATCTGGGTTGTTGTCATCTTTTTTCCCAACAGATTTAATGTATTGCTGAAAATTGAACAGACAAATATAATAAATAGATGAATATAAAAGAAAGAAAAATACTTAGGATAATTTAATATCTAATATCTCACATAGTCTGTAATGTTGTTAAAAAATTCTTTTCACTGAATCATGCCCTGTAGAAATTTATACCTGTGGAGCTACAATGATTTTGAAAGACTGTTGATCAATCTCAGCAAACTCTAGGGCTACAAACGGAAATATGTTGTAAGGAATAGCTCCATCTTTGTAGCACAAGTCTATGTCTCCATTCCAAAAACCAAGACTCAATGGTGGAGCATTGGGAGATTTCTACAAAACATTAAGAAATACCCTAGGTACATGTAATCAAATCACATCTCAATATACTTACTTCATATAGTTAAAAGATGAACTGTATAGTGTGTTAATTTTTTTAGAAATACAAAAGATCCTATAGATTGCTTATTAAATCCCTTGTCATTTATTTCAATGGATTTAATTCTCAATTTTGATAGAGGGATCAATGTTCATTATAATAATGTAAACAGCTCGATCATACTCTAGTCGGCTACAAATTGATCAAAATTGAATTCCCACAACTGACTGTGTCAGGAAACTTTCAGTTCTTTTCTTACCCTGACCAGTGGTTCTTAGGAAATTTTTAAGATATCCACCATTTTTTATATTCATATTCCCCCTTTAAATGGGGCACAACCTTTCATTTGATCAAACCTAACATAGGCATCGGAAGTAAATTGAAAGGGGGCTAAACCCACAAAAAAGGTAAGCCTCAATTTTCAATGCCCATATCATATCTATCTTTGCCAAAAAATGGGGG
>PRKT01001649.1:24529-61246 GCA_003671525.1 Saccostrea glomerata | reverse complement strand
CAAGGGTCACAACGCAATTGACCCCATGCTTCCACGACTTACAGTTTTCAAGTTTTAAGGTTTAATAGTAAGTAAAAAGAGTAAAGGGCAATAACTCATATAAGGGTCATCAGATCCTTTTGCACTTATACAGTGAAGTTAGTCCTGAAAACCCTTAAGACATAAGTGAAGGTTTGGTGTCTCTACAATCTACGGTTTCTGAAGAGTAGCGATAACAAGGTTTTTAGGGGCGATAACTTTAATCAGGGTTAATCTTAGGGGACAGGAATTAAATCTTTGAAGTAGTTTTAAGAGTACGTATTAAAGTTAAAAAGACATTAAGTATATGTTGAAGGACAAAAGAGATATAAAAAGAGCTTAATTTCTCATTTTTGGAATGACCTTGACCTTTGACCTTTGCATAAATTTTATTGTCAAAGGTCAATGAATCTTATGCAGTTGGTCCCATGTCTCTACTACTTCTCGTTTTGAAAAATTTTAATTAATTGTAAAATTCAAAAAGTTTCAGGGGCATTAACTCATTGAAGGGGTTTACAATTCCTTCTGCATTGTTAGAGTGAAGAGTCCTCTTGATTAGTTCAAGACACTGCTAAAGGTTTTAAACCTCTGCGTTTTACGGTTTTGGAGGAGTAGCGATAACAAGCTTTACAATGAAAGGGGCAATAACTTCGAAAGGGATCAAAGATCAAACTTCTTGGGTCGTTTTTCAGAATACTTTTAAATATCCAATATCATGAACTATTAAGTTTTTTGATAAGTCTTGCGGTTTCAAAAGTTAAGGGAAGAAAAAGAATAATAAACATAAGCATTTCAAGAGGTCTTTCCACAGAAAGGTGGAAAGACCTAATAAACAGAACAATTTCAATAGGTCTTTCCACAGAAAGGTGGAAAGACCTGATAATAAAAAGTGCTGAGAGAAGGATTCGAACTGTGGACCCTCAGATTGTCAGGCGAGCGCTCTATGCGCTACGCCACAGACTCCAATGAAATTGTTTTCCGTAAACTAATAGTGTGAAAAAAAGGAGAAATGAAAGCACGTGGATTTAAATAAAAATAGAGACGGATGCAGTTTTAAATAGTACAGAAACACGTGTATTTATTTTTTGTGATGGAACATAGAGAGGAATAATGAATACTGTATACAGGGTTATTTTCGTCCTGTGTTATTTTCGCCCTTTTGCACTTGCAAACAATTTTGCCCCGTTTTAAATTCGCCCAGTTATAGATTTGTTTAAGAAATTATGCTGTGTAATTTGAATTCTCACCGTTTTAAATTCGCCCAATCAGGAATAGGGCGAAAGGGGCGAAAATAAAACGGTGGCGAATATTTCCCTGTATACAGTAGTTCTGAGAGAAACGATTGGTGGATAATGAAAATGGAGATTTCCAATAAAAAATCATTTGAGTTTGTTTATAGTTTGAATAGATTGAGTTAATCATACAGAGCTTATGATACATTCGAATTTCCGTGTCGGCACTGTGTTACAATTTATGAAAATATAGGCGCGTTCGTTTTGACAGATATGGCGAACTCATAGGTTACATAGAATAATAATCTCTATCTGGATTGAATTAATAGTTATGAGCATAAATTAAACTTGAAACATGCATTTCATGAACAAAACGGTGTCACGGAGAGCATGGAAATTTATTTGATATGAAAAATCGCTATTTCCGAGATTCAGTCGATAAATATTTAAATCTAAATAAAATTGAAATAAATTCCATACACTAAAGAAAGCAAGAGTACTTGGTATTAAAATGTCGTAATAGAGAAGGAGAATCGAATGATATTAACAACAATTGCAGAAATTGCCAATACGAGCTTTAACTAATTTTTATGCTCAGCAATAACTAAATTTCAGACAGAAAAAAATACATATTTTGCCGATATTCACGAGAATCTCATTATACTTTAGAGACTCACCTTAAAACTCTCAGGACACTTTCTTTCAGGTCGGTCTCTTCTTGCTTTGATTCTGAATCTTATGTCGATATTTTGTGTCGTTTGACTTGTAGACATTTTCTCTACGTTGCTGTAGATTTTTTATAGAGAAGTGAGGGGATATTTTATAAGCATCTGCATGAATAAGAGTTGCAAATACCTCCACGACCTTTAGCTTGATTGTGACCTTTGGGTCAATTGGGTCAAAGGTCAAAGTCATTTATCAAGTTCAAAGGTCAAGGTCATCAAAAAAGAGAGAGAGAGAGATAAACTTGAAATTAACATTTGAAGCTGAATCTAGATAAAGGTAGGGAATTTTCTTTACTACTTTTTGAGTAAGGGTCAAAGTTCAAAGGTAAAGGTCAAATATCAAGATCAAAGGTCAAGGTCATTTGTATGTTAAGTTTAAATTGACAATTTCTCTACGATTCCAATGACCTTGACCTTTGACCTTGAAAACATGTGCAAGGTCAAAGATCAAGGGTCACAATGCAATTAACCCCATACTTCTACAGCGTATAGTTTTCAAGTTATAAGGTTTAAAAGGAAGTACAAAGAAGTTAAAGGGCAATAACTCATATAAGGGGTCATCAAATCCTTTCGCACTTATACAGTGAAGTTACGCCTAAAAATCCTTAAGACATTAGTGAAGGTTTGGTGTCCCTACGGTCAACAGTTTCGGAGGAGTAGCGATAACAACGTTTTTAGCACAAGGGTCAATAACTTTTGAAAGGTTTAATTTGAGGGGACAAGAATGAAATCTACGAAAGAGTTTTAAGAGTACATATTAAAGACAGAAGATAGACAGTATATGTCTAAGGACATAAAAGCTATTAAAAGAAATTTATTCCTCATATTTGGAATAACCTTGACCATTGACCTTTACATGAATTTGAAGGTCAAAGGTCAATGAATCTTATGCAGTTGGTCCCATGTCTCTAAGACTTGTCGTTTTCAGAAAATTTTTAATTATTTGTAATATTCAAAAAGTTTCAGGAGGCAATAACTCATTGAAGGGGTCACCGAATGCTTTCGCAATGAAAAGATTGAAGAGTCCCCGTAATTAGGCAAAGCCATTGGTGAAGGTTTCATACCTTTACGATTTACGGTTTCAGAGGAGTAGCGATAACAAGGGTTTTTAGCACAAGGGTCAATAACTTTTGAAAGGTTTAATTTGAGGGTCCAAGATTTATATCTTCTAAAGAGTTTCAAAAGTACATATTAGAAACATAAGATAGATCATATATGTTTAAGGACATAAAAGCTATTAAGAGAAATTTATTTCTCATATTTGGAATGACCTTGACCTTTGATCTTGAAATGAATTTGAAGGCTAAAGGTCATTGAATGTTATGCCGTTGGTTTCATGTCTCTACGACTTTTCGTTGCGGAAATTTTTTAATTTTTTGTAAAATTTATAAACTTTCAGGGGCAGTTACTCATTGAAGGGGTCAAAGAAAACTTTTGCAATGATAGTTTGAAAAATCTCCTAAATTAGTTGAAGACGTTAGTGAAGTTTCTGCATCTCTACGATTTACGGCTTCGAAGGAGTAGCGATAACAAGCTTTAAAGTGAAAGGGGCAATAACTGCATAAGGGGTTTAAGTTAAAACATGGGGGGTCATTTTTCAGAATAACTTTAAATATCCAGTATCATGAACTATAAAGTTTTTCAATAAGTCTTAAGGTGTCAAAACATAAGGTGAGAAACAAAATAAAAAAAACATAAGCATTTCAAAAGGTCTTTCCACAGAAAGGTGGAAAGACCTAACTAGGAAACTTATTGTTCACAGAACAATAAGAGGTCTTTCCACCTTTTTAAAATTTTAATTTTGTTTAATATATACATCTTTAAAATTAAATACCATGAAAACTAAAGTAGAAGTTGATAAAAGTATTAAAAAATATAAATTTTGAAATTTTGGGAATGACCTTGACCTTTGACCTTGAAAAATTTTCAAGGTCAAAGGTCAAGAGTCATATTGCAATTAACCCCATGCCTCTACGACTTTTAATATAAGAATATGAGGTTTTATAATAAGCACATAGACATTTAGCGGTGTTAACCTTTGTAAGGGGTCATCAGATCCTCTGCAATGAAACTCTAAAGTTGTGTCTAAAGACCCTTAAGACCTTAGTGAATGTTTCAAGTCTCTACGATTTACAGTTTCGAAGGAGTAGCGATAACAAGGTTTTTTGCACAAGGGGCAATAACTTTTAAAAGGGTCAGACTTAGGGGACAAGAAGGAAATCTTCGAAAGAGTTTAAAGAGTACATATTAAAGACAAAAGATAGATTGTATATGTTTCAGGATTTGAGAACTATAGAAAGAAATTCATATCTAATATTTGGAATGACCGTATGCAGTTGGTTGTTTGTCTCTATGACTTCTGGTTTTGAAAATTTTCATTTTTTGTGAAATTTATAATCTTTCAGGGGAAATGAGTCATTGAAGGGGTCAAAGAACTTTCACAATGATTAGATTGAATAGTCTCCTAAATAAGTCGAAGACGTTGGTGAAGGTTTTATATCTCTACGTTTAACGGTTTTGAAGGAGTAGCGATAACAAGCTTAACGGTGAAAGGGGCAATAACTGCAGAAGGGGTCGAAGTTCAAAGATAGGCGGTCGTTTTTCGGAATAACTTTAGATTTCCAGTATCAAGAACTAAAAAGTTTTTTGATAAGTCTTACGGTCTCAAAAGCTAAGTCAGAAATAAAATAAAAAACATAAGCATTTCAAGAGGTCTTTCCACAGAAAGGTGGAAAGATCTAATGAACAGAACAATTTCTCAATAGTTTTTTTCACGGAAAGGTGGAAAGACCTAATAAAAACCATAAGGACAAATTTTAAAGCGAATTTTAACACTTTTATTGATGACTTTAATGTTTGTTATCGATAAAGAATTATTTCATAAAGACAATGAAAAAAAAAAAAACGCATCTATTCCCCATGCGCATATTTTAACACAACCGACACTTCTTGATCTGACACTTATTTTGGGTCTCACGGAGTTAAACATAAATTTTGCCATTATAACCATGGTGAAGGGGGTATTATCGAGTGAGCTCATAGCTCGCAGTATATAAACCTCTAGTTTTGACTGTATGGTTCATTTAGATATTTTACGGGTTCATGTGCGAACTATATAAATGTATAATAAAAAGGCATTGTCTTCAATTATTTTTTCATATTTAATATGATATTAGATGTTCTGATGGAATAAAACAAGATTTACACTAACGGTACTGTGAGCAGTGAGCTAACAAAGTTACCCCCGCCCCCTCGACTCCCATATGATTATATCGGCAAAGTCCATGCTTTACTCCGAGGTCATGAAATGAACATCAGATCATAGAGTAAAAAAGGAAGTGCACAATGTGTAGTATCACCTACACGTATGAGATATAAACATCGTCCCATTACCTTTTTAGTAATAGAAATAAGTGATTTAGGTCTATGATTAAAACTATTTTTCTGTCCCCTTTATTACATATACATATGGTAACGTTTGTTCTTTTCCATTTCATCGGAAATACTTCTTGAAAGTTACATATAAGAGACATATTGAAATTTACATGATGGTAATTTGAGTATAGAAGGTACCTCTTTAAGAAGATGGGAATTAATGAGATCTGTGCCTTTAGCTTTAGACGTATCCAAGGTCATAAAGAAAGTTTCAAATTCGGTTTCATCAAGAGTTATGTCAATGAGTGTTTCGTTACAACTAGAGAAAACTGTATTTGGAAACATGGTTGAATGATCATCAATTGATTATTGTTTTATGAAAAAGGCATTTAATAATTCGGCTTTATCACTGTCCCCTTCGTATGTTTTGCCTTCGAAATTAATAAAACGGAAGTAGACATTCCATATCGTTACCCTGAGAATCTAACCTTAAAGAAATGCGTCTTATAAAACATTTACTTTAAATTTTATTGACAATATTAAAAACAAATTAAAGGAACAAGTATGGGGGCTATCCAGAGATCTGTAACTTCAGAATGTTTCAAATTACACAGCATATTATGGCCCAATTCTATCAAAATTGTCTTATACAGCAGATACAGTGATGACAGTTTCATGATATTCAATGGAACACAACCAGAGATAAAAGAGTTCTTCAACGTTGGCAATCACTGTCACATGCATCTTACCCTTCATTCAAACAGAGTTGCCACTTTGCGACGATCATCCTGATTAAACCACGATCTGATAAAGTGTTGGATCGGGACAAATGGCAGCCAATCGGCGTCTAAATATAGCAATTTTGCAAATTATGGTCTTCACTACTACCGTACTACAATGCCCCTACGTCAAACGCGCTGCTAACACGGTTCTACTACGATATTACGCAGACCGTTGCCGAAGAGCGGCCTTGTTTACTGCGTTTACGCTATGCTGCCACTACGACATTGATGATCATACTACGACGCTATGCAGACCTAGAAGACTATACGACGATATCGCTACGGTGGTGCCGATCATATTACGATTACATTACGCTTCTAGTACGATTTTGGCGATGATGTAAATATGTCTTATTGCAAGTGCAGTTTTTTCTAGTACGACGCTGGCGATGATACATATATATCTTGCGACCGCATTTTTTTTTGCGGCCTTTACCACAAGCTGAAAAATTTCAATTGCAAATAATTGTCAAATATAGTATCACCCTTTAAATGTATTTTACAGATGATGACTGGTCAAATATCAGCGCTTTAAAAAAACTCCTACCTAATCGTGATCATGGTTTGATCGGTGTAAGATCTTTGTAAATCTTCATAGGATCTTTACGAACGTAGTAAGATCGTAGTGCGACCGCAGAGGGAGCATTGCAGGAGGGTATTTCGTAAATCCCTACGCTTTTACTGCACTTTTACTACGATCTCTCCACGATGCTTCAGCCCTGCTTGTACGATTACGTCGCTTTTACTTCGCTTTTGTACGACTTTACCTCGATTCTTGTCGCCCACGATCCCGCTACGCTTATTTTGAGCATGTTCAAAATAAGCGTGGCAAGAGCGTAGAGCTCCCCGATCATAAAGTCCCTACCACGGTCATACGGAGCTTACAAAGACGCCACTACGTTTCACCTGCGATGTGTCACGATCGGTCAAGTTTTCGGCCACGCTTTGATCGTAGTAGAAGCGACTCTATGTGTAAACGGGGAGGGGTGTAAGGTTAACATTTGAAATTTCTTCATCTACTGTGAACTTTCTTGATACTACAGTTTACAAAGGACTCAAATTTCAAAATTTTCTGCTGGATATCAAGTCGTTTATAAAGCTAAGAAATAATTTTCAGTACCTACACAGGCAGAGTGCTCATAGCCCAGCTGTGTTTAAAGGACTCAATAAAGGAGAATGCATTAGATATCAAGAAATACTAGTGACCCTGCAATATTACATGCAATACTTAATGACTTCAAGACATACTTATCTAAGCGAGATTACTCTACTTCAGAAATTTATCCTATTATCAAATCAACAATCAACACAAACCGATCAAAACTCATCCTTACAAACACTTGCAGACAACGTTACGTAACCCTACAGTACTTGTTACCAAATTTAACCCTTGCATCATATGACTGAGAAAACGAATTCTGAAATATTGGAACACCATTCTTAGAAATCCAGAATGCAAAACTTTATTTCATTCTTAACCAATCATAGCTTACAGCAAACACAAGAACATAGGTGACGAGAAAATCATGTCATAATTCAAATCAAATCAATCTGCTTTATGAAAAACACATGTCTACTATGAGTGTGGTTTGAGTATTGGGTCCTTATAATTCTCTTACAAGTTTGGCTGATTGATGACGCTAATTTTCACACAAAAATCGTAGAAAAATTTCCAATGAGTTAATTCTTTAGCGTCCTGGAAGAAAGTGACGACCCACGCTATTTCTTAATAGACGCGCCCTCAGTTTCCCGCGAAATGATTCTATTGGTTCCCTCTCTTGCGGCATTCACATCACTATCCATATAAGAAGATGCTATTGAATTTCAGCTGGAGTATCGCATGAGCATTAACTCCAGCATTTGAGAAAAAAAAACATTATCAATATGCATAAAATATTTTTTAAGGAACCTTAGAATTCTTTTAATTCGTTTATTTCGTTGAAGAGTTTATTACTTTGCGATTTTCTTCAAGGGAAATAGAATACATTTTCTTTTCAAGAAGCGAAACTTCATAATTGTTTCATTGCGTTACAATTTGAATCTCTTAAAGTGTCTGGATGTTGAAAGGACATTCAATTTTCGTCAGATATGAAAAATAATAAAGCATTATTTCCACTCAAGTTCTCTCTCTCTTTTTTTTCAAATTGTAACTGTATTTATTCATCTGCATTGATATTAACAAAAGAACTTGGTGTAATTGTAGAAAAATAACATTACCTACAATATAGAAAGGTTCTGCACACACTTCTTTTAGTACTTTACGTTCCGAATCAGGTAAACAATGATACTTGAAGGCGCTGGTTGAGGTACAATTTTGTTTCATTTTGTCACATTTCTTCTTTTCTTCAGCTATTTTCCACGAGGAAGCGTTTTCTGGACAGGCAGAGACATTTACTGCAGACTGTTCACTTTCTGGACAATTATATCCCTTATTCCCTTGTACAGAAACCTAAGAAAAACGAGAATATATATTATATCATTTTATACTTAGATATATAATTATTCTAGTTTGAGATATATTTGTGTTTTTATTGCAAAATGCCGAATTTTAAAAGATAAAAAATATTTGTGTTCTGCCTTTGAGAAAATTATTGTTTTTATTTCATATCCAGACATAATCTTCACAAAATTCATAATTCAACTCCAAGGTCAAGGTTAAAAGTTAAAATTTGGTGGTACGAATAGAAAGATCTTGTCACTAGAAATGCACGGGAGCATAAAAAGCATGTTATGTTTACAGTGTTACAGTATATAAATACACAGTATTGTAGTATTGATCTGTAGATGCATCTATTAAATACTACTTTTATGTTCAAACTACATGTGTTAGAGGGTTTCCATAAAGATCATGGACAACTTTGATAAATATATACTGACAAAAATTGAGAAAATATATGAAACTATAATTATTTTCATTTATTTTACGTTTCATTTTATCAAAATACAAGTTTTAAACAAAACCAAAGTGTAAATAGTGATATATATTTATCAGATACAAAAAGGACACACTCGTATCCCGGGGCAATAAAACAAAACTTGACGTTACCCGACGTCAAAAGCTTACTACATGTACATGTGAATTTTCTCAAAATAGTCAACCCTTTAACTCAATATATTTCTTATGTTGCTTTAACTAACCATCAAATTATTTCAAAAATGTGCACAGACTGCTAAGGTTTTATTCGTTAAATATTATTTAACCATTGCTGTTTCAGATCCTGCAAATCTCCAAACCTCTGTCCACACAAAAGCGACATAAATTACGAAAATACGGCAAATTCACATTCCTAAATTCAAATTTGCAGCACAGTTATCTCGTAATGATAATAACATGTGTCGTCCTGTTAACTGATTTTTCAGTGTAAAATCCTTTATACCACTAAAATACTAAAGTATAGCTTTTGGCGTCAGATTAGCAAATTAGGCACCAACATGACCTTACGTGACCGATTAGCTGAATGCAAATTGCATTATGGGTTATTACATGTACGAATACTCTAGGAATTTTACCCTTTAAAAAAAGGGAAAATCTTATGGTAAATGTAAAGCATTTTTTAAATTCTAATATTTTCGTGCTCACAATGACAAATAATTCATTTGTAAAATAAAAGGCGGAATTCTATTTTTCCCAAAGTCAAACTGACAAGCGATTTCCGTTAGTATTTATTCCTTTGTTGTACTATCGGTGAATACAATGTGAGGTGAATTCCTTGGCCAAAATACGAGTATAGTTATGTAAACAAGGTAAAGTCCATTTAAATACATTAGAGATGCTGCTCGTTTTCCTTACCCTTGAAGCGCTTGTGTTCTGAACTAGACACAAACTACATTTTATTAAACATATTTCTTTCTAGTTAACAACAAATTAACTTAAAACCACCCGTTACATCTTTCATAGTTTCTAATCTTTGTATTATATTCACGAGAACTTTTCTGTTTGATTTTGCCCTCCATTGACATGATCATAAATTGACCTGAACCACGTGTTCGAAGTAAAATGTAAACATGAATTTGGCGTAATCGTTGCTATTCGTTTAACGAATGGTCAGTTACTCGTACGATCCTCTTTGCGCATTTATAACAATTGCCATATAGGGCAATTAAAGAAAAGTTTGTCAGTGAAGACGATATATCACAATTTTTTTTACCTGCGTATCGGTCGCTAGTGAGCTCTAATTTTCGACGTTAGGTATGATAAGATATACTGTAATTTTACTCCCCCCGTTTTAGCCACCCCTTTCCCGTTGAAAATCATGAAAGTCTTTCAAAAAGGTCTGGAAACACATTTTTTCACAGGATATGCTTTCAAAAGAAACAGACTATAAGAATGTCATGTTTACGGCCAAATTTTTTTTTATAAATTCGGTTCGGTCTTTGAATAGGCCAACCTTAATCACGTGTCTTGATTTTAAATCACAGTAACATTTGTAGGGGTGACATGTCCAAATCAGAGAGTTGTTGTCCAAGTTACCGTATAGTGTGTGGACGTATTCCCATTCGCTACTATACATTTGGGTTAAATAATTGCTACAAGGTAGCAATAAAAAAATTTGAGGAATATATTTTTATTCTTATTCTTATTACTTCCAATGTATTTTACATGAAATAAGCGCCATAGTGTTTACTAATTTATAAAAGAAGCAAGTGTCCGTGCAAACATGGCGTTCGCAATGGTCAAACGAGGTAAGACAGTTGACAAAGACGATGGGCGTAAAACAAGGGGAAAACTATTTGGACTAGTAAGAGATCTTCAACGGAGTGTGACACATTGTTATTGGCGCGATCATAACAAATCTCTCTACCTGTTCTAGTGTTGAACATTCATCGTCGTCAAAATTGGTACTAATGTAATCGGTAATCGTCGAGGTATAATATGAAAATTCTTGTTAGTATTCAACAAAAACAAAAGAATCAAAGAGAAGACATAAAAGCACTTTGTACCTCTACAGACGAGTTGAAGAATTACAAGGAAGATTATTCCGATGATTACCTTTCTGATGTAGTGGGAACTCAAGTTAATGATGCAGATAAGAAGAAAGCAAAATCCGACCGTACATTTGCTACTGCAGCAAAGAAATTCGAAGTGAATGAAACAGTAGATGTAAAGGTTGGTGATGAGTTGCCTACAATGGTGAATTCTCTCTTTCAGGAGGGGATATCGAATGAGAATTTTCAGGAATTACTGAAAAACAGTAATAGACCTGAAAATTGTAATGCAGTTAAAACACTCCAGTTAATAAACTTATCTGGGTTGTACTCGGCCCTACTTCTAGGTCCTATGACAGTTGTTTGCATGAATTCGGAGATGAAGACAACACGTTGTGTTGTAAAAATATCATACACTTTATACAAGATGAAAAGATTTGAAGAGAACAAAGGGTATATTCAGAAATGTATTGATCGGGGTCTAGATTCAGTGTGACTTCTGGCTCAAGGCAACACACTGACAAATGTGAAACGAAGGGAAAATCACCTTTACCATACACTGATATTTTGTTCGGAGATGATGTGCCAAAAAGTGCCAAAGAAGTTTAGGACATCAATAATTTTGGTAAACGAATAGGCCGACTACATGGAGGATTTTATATGGGTCGTTATGTGTGAGGAAGAGGTACGTCACTAGGAAATGCTGTTTATAAAGGACGTGGTTTCATTCCAAAAGGAAAAAAGTACCTATTCATACAAACATTATGGTTCCTCAATAAACTACAAAACATGCCACAACAGTCAAAAAAAAAAGAAAAAGAATATATAACTGAGTTTATCTGAATGCCTTGCAGTAAAAAAAAAATAATCATTCTGATGCTCAAGATTTTCTTGGTGGTAGATTAAGTGAATTTATTAATGAATGACAAAACATTATTACATCTAATAGAAGAATTTTGCAAATTATAAAATACGAGGGCCGTTCAAAAATTACGCGGACTGTGCTATTATTTACTCTTACAGAGGTCATATAGTTATAAAATTTCACAGAAATATGAATCTTAAAGATTCCAATAATTTTTGGGCAAAAAATCTGTATTTTAAAAAAATTCTACTAAAATTATCGGTATGTTGATATCGTTGATGGAGAGGTACGGCGCACGACAAATAAACTGAAGCAAAAGCATGCAGATTTAAAAATTTAACTCATTGATTTTCTAAAATTCGCGATATTTTTCAACAATATTCTCAAATGTACCTTTTAATTGTTCTATCATTATGTATTTAGATTTCGGACGTAATATTTGAAGTAATAATAGAAATATAGTGATCTTTCTCTAATGCAATTCCCGTGGAAACGACTGTGAAAATGACGTCTCCTAAATGGACGGCGCACCACACTTTTGTTAAAATATGTGTAATGCTCGAAATATCGGCAACATAGATCCAAAATATGCAAAATAAAACATGTAATAAACTAGGCTACTCGTGACATTCGCCCACAAATAGCAAATCGAAATTTTAGACAGTTAGACCTCTGTAAAAAGGCTATACGGGAGGACGGGAAGAAGATTATTGACGAAAGGTTAACTTTATCCGGACTGTAAAGAACGTGATTGAGAGTCACTAATATCACACTATATCTCATAAGTAATTTCTGGTTTTAAAACAAACAAAAACAATATTCTTTACTTGTTTAATAGATTTTAAGCTAGACAAGAAACGGTGTTTTGATGTTGAGTAGATAAGGTAACTCAAACTATACAGGTACTCAAGGGAAAATACTAGTATTGAGAAAATGAAAGCTCAATCACATATTTTTTATAATGCTTGTGACGTCGAAGATTTTGCTGCGCACTAAAATTGATAAAGCCCCGTTCTTTGATGGCAACAGTTGATTTGAGACATGCCTATTATTCTGTTAGCATTAGAGAAAAAGATAAAAACATTTATTGTTATTTGAAAAGAAAAAAAGTGTACAAATACACTTGTTTACCAATTGGGATTTCTTGTGCACCAAGAATATTTACCAAAATTATGAAACCTGATTCCTCAATTTTGCATCTAATGGGGTTTCATAGTACTGCATACATTAATTGATGATTCTCTCTTGCTTGGTGATTCAAAAGAAGAATGCATAGCTAATGTGAAGGAGAAAGTATCAGTAATGGACAAACTGGGTTTTATTCTTACTTGCAAAAATTAGGTTTTGAACCTAGTCATGTTATTGTGTTTCTTGGAAACATCGATACTACTGAAATGACAGTAACATTACCATTAGAGAATAAAATTTTGAAAGAGAATTGTCAAAAACTGTGGAGCGAGGATTTGTAGCAGTTACATCTTTAGCAAGTCTAATTGGTTCACTTGTGTCATCATTCAGTGAAGTTGAATTTGGACATCTGCATTATAGAGTTTTAGAAAAAGATTACAGTTTAATGATGAATACATGAAATTTTGACAGTCAAATGAAAGTGACCTAGGAAATAAGAGAAGAGTTACATTAGTATATTCTAAACAGTATGTCACAAAACTAATCAAAAATAGGGATAATTCTTGTATATCTGTCACAACAGATGAATCAGATAATACATCAGCGTATGTAAACAATATGGGAGGAATAAACTCAAAAGAAATGAATGATTTGAGTAAACAAATATGGAAGTTTTGTTGTGATAGAAATATTTAGATTTCAGCAATACAAGTTCATGGAAAAGATAATGTAGCAGATATTGAATCAAGAAGATTTAATGAAAATATTGAATGGATGTTAGATAAGAAAATCTTTAATATTTTAGTACAAGGATTTGGAGAACCAGAGATAAATCTTTTTGCCTCTTGCTTAGATAAGCAGTGAGACTTGTATGTATCATGAAAACCTGATTCAGATGCTGTTTGTACAGATGCATTCAGTATGCTATGGTCAAATGAATACAATCATTTATTTCAAACATCTTCTTTGATAAGAAGATGTGTTCAGAAGATAAGGGAGAATCATGCAGACTCTCTTATAATGGTTCCTTCATATGACCATTACATATCTGGAATGCAAGACTTTTGATAGAGTTACCATTGATTCTCCCACACAAAAGAAAATACTGTTCATCCAAGGTACAAACAAGTATCATCGGTTACAAGGACAGTTGAAGCTAGTGGCATGCCGTATCTCAGGAGACAGTTCAAAAACGTAGTTTTTTCATGACAAACAATTGAAATCTTTATTGCTTTCTGGATTTATTCAACAGAGAAACACTGGAAAAAATCCTATAGTCATTCGATTTTTAAAAGGCGTTTTTAACTAAAAACCTGGAAAAGCAAGATATTGAGAAAAGCGGCAAGTGTCAAGAGTGCTTACATTTTGCGAAAATTGTCTCCTGTGAAATTTATTTCACTTTAAGAATTTACTTTGAAATAATTTATTTTAATTGTTTTAACAAATGCCAGGAGAAAACAATCTTTACATCTGTTAACTTTAAATGATTTGTGCAAGGGCAGTAAATCATACACTTACTTTCTAAATTTTTCTATTTGTGCAATTAACAAGGCTTCTTCTTTATTTTTTTTTTTATTTTTTTCTATATGAGGAATATGAAATAGCAATGCATCTAATCTCCATTAGAAGGACTTAAAAATGTACTGTTATCCATTTTTCTATAAGCACATTATTCTTTTCGTATTTGTTTCTAACAGATTTTATTGTTTCTTTCAATTTGATAACGTTTGTTTTGTCTGTAAGTAAAGAATTATTAAATTTCCAGACACCTTTTCCTTTCTTAAAGGTATTGAATTTTATATCAAGAACCGATGATGAGTGGTCCGATCTGTACCCTGGTTTAATTGCTAAATTTTCAACCAAGTTACACATATTTTCAGAAATGTAAACATTTTTAAATTTGGATTCAAAATCCTAAAGTAATCTATCATTTGTAAATCATTCATAATTTCTAAAAGTTTTTCTCTTGCCTTTGGATTGTTAATGATACAATTATTTTCAGTATCTATTGAAGGGTCAAGAGCCAGATTAAAATCACCACATAAAATAAAGTAATCATTATCAAATTCTAAAAAGGTATCTCTTACTAATTCATAAAACTTATGAAATTGCTGTGAGATTTATACCCGAGTCAACAAACAAAGAAAGCATTTCATTGTTGATATTTATATCTGTATTAAAAATTATCAAAGTAAAACTAAATTTGTTATAGTTGTTTAAGATGAATATGTCATTGTGTGTAGAACTGATGGAACAGCCCTTGTTCAAGAAAACTACACACATGGCTTGCTCATTGTTGCTTCATAAAAAAATTAAGAGAAATATATTCTGTGGATGTAAATATGAATACATTATTAAAGAACTATATGCGGAATATTGCATATCTTTGCCCCCACAAAAGTCGAATTTTGAAAAATTCTTGAAATGTGCTGAATTCTATAAATTGTATGAGAAATATTTATTAAGAGAATATATTAAAGTTTCAAAGTAGTTTATTGACAATTTTTGCTTTGATGACGTCATAAATTAGTCCGATTTCATATAATTTTTCAGAAAGAGGACGAAGTAGACAAAATTTCAGCAATGTTAGCTTTTAAATCTATAGAGCACAAGTTTGCTCAGGAACAATATTTACATGTTTCATTAATTTCATCATTCTACACATTATATCAAAATATTGACCCTGATCAGACCTGCACTTGGGGACTTTTACTCAAAATATCGACGTTATATATATATATATATATATATATATATATATATATATATATATATATATATATATATATATTCTGTAAAAATCATGGAAATTTTAAATTAACATCATTTTCGTGACGTCATTTCAAACATATGACGTCATTGTTTGTAAAAATATTCAGTGCTTTCAAGTGAGCATTTATATCCCTGTTTAAAAACATAATAAAATATTTTTCCGTCATAGTTTGATTAAGGGGGCAAATATTGGTTACTACCGAATAAAGTTCGTTGCGACATATTCTTCTACATTTCCATACTGTCGACGTAATTTTTTTTCCACAGGGTTATAATTTTGTGGGATTTCAATATAAGTTTAATCCGCGGGTAAAAAGTTACGAGGATATTTTACATGTCAAAAAAAATATATAGTGCCCTGCGTTTAGAAATTATTATACTATAGTTTAGCTCAAAAGTACCTATATACTGTGAAGATTTGTTTTTGTTTTTTTTTTCCAAAGATCAAATTGGCAAGTACAATGATTAAATGACTCAAAACAAAATACGTGTGTAAGTATGTGGTACGTTCAACATTAATTCCTACCAACTTGGAACTCGCTAGATATTCTACGAAAAACCATTTCTCTGAGTGTTACCCTTACTGGAAAAATGCTGTTTATTATCACGTTTATATACAATTATCAACACTGAAGCCTATTTGTGTTGTTGTTGGGTGGTGTCCGTTCAAAGAGAAACTCTTGTCCATGTTGTTCAATACTTGGGGAAATTGGGAATTCTTTCGCGCTTATAAGGATGAATTCTTCTGATCATTTTACCCCAAGTGGGTCTTCGTACTTAGACATGTCGTAAAATTCAAGCTGATAACAGTTAACGAACAAGTTTTTAAAGTTTTTATGATTTGCATGATTAACTATATTTATTTTTAAATAAAAATTCTTTTTATATTGTGTAATGACCAAGACGTGTGCAAAATTACGATATTTACGACATAGGCCAAAGAAAGTCGACAAGTGAAATCGACATGATCGAGAGGGGAAGAGGACTGAACCGCCCGTTTCAAAGCGACAGGAACTGCGTTAAAAGAGCCAACCGACAGAATTTAAAAACAAAAATTAAAAATGCCGATATTACAATTAGGTCTACAGGTACATTCTCTAAAGAGATCCCGTAACATGCCAGCCAAGAGCACGTTGTGTGTGTTGACGACGTTCCAGTAGAAGTAGAAAAGCGAAAATGTAGATTTACAATGCTTTCAAACTTTGAAAAAAGCAATGTTTATGCATTATAGATACAAAAGTTTCAAAATATATAGTATACTGTCTCATAGCAAACCGAAACGTAGCATAAAGGTCTATACATGTACGGAAAGTTAGGCCTAAGGGGTCTTCAGATACGTGCAGACGACAGCATAATCGTATTATCTTTTTATTGCAACTTCACCTCGTAGTAAACGATAAATAATTTCCTTTGATATTGTAAATACAGAATATCTTTTCCAAATTTACAGACATACCGTATGAAAATAATAAGATAACATCTATAATTTTTAGCTGCTTACATTCGATAACAAACTAGGTCGCTTCATATTATGGAGGCGTATGCGGCTTAAAAAATGGAATATTTCTTCAAAACATCACAGAAGATGTAGAAATTATTTGGTCTAAACTACAGGCTTGGGTTCATAAAAACAAAATTAGATGGATAATATAATTATTTTACATTTTTTGAACAATGATAAAAGTAATTATAGTCTATTTTTTTCTAAAATATTTTTTTAGGTAAGTTTTGTTGTCACAAGAATCACAAATGAAGAAAATTAGAAGAGAGCAGGGTTTTAGAACCACTAAAATCAGATGGAGAAAAACCATGCAAATCAGATTGAGAAAGTGGGACTGAATTTGACTAATCCCAGGGAAGCCACCATCCAACACCAAAAACCAGGACCGAATCGGAACCCGCAGGGCAAAAGAAAGAGACGACATTTAACAAACTATTATGAAGTTTTGTGTGTTAATTGATTACTTTTTGTTCATAAAAAGCATTGCTTAACAAAATTGCAATCATTACCTGAAATTATCACACTAATTTTGAATATTCGGTGAATAAAAACACATACTTTTACGCCTTAATGCCTTAATTTATTTTCATTAAATGCTGAAAAGAAATAGGGGGTGGTGATATATAAAATATCAAAACTTTCTTAAATGTACACTAACCCCTACTTTTCATGCTATGAAAAGGAGCTATGATACCCAAAGAAACTTTAGAACATTTTTCGTAAAAAGTCTAATTGTAGAAATATGTTTTTTTTTTTTTTTTTTTTTTTTCGAGCAATTTTATAGGGGAAAATTTGCCTAATTTTGACACTGGTGAACAAGATTTTTGGGTATAACTTATCTAATTGGTATTTATTTGCTTATATTTTGCTTAAAAAGTCAATTTTAAATACTTTTAAGTAAATCTAAGCAAAATTAAGTTTAAATTAATTGTATTTATAAGTTTATGGGGGTATTTTATGGTCTAATAGCATTTTCAATGAAATTTCCCATGCTCTATTTTGTCCTATGTTTGAAGGGTTGAATCTCTATTAGATGAACACTGACATGCACTTTTCTTGTCTTTGAATTATTCCTTGGATATTACACTTTAAGAAAAATATAAGCTTGTGGAAAGTTTAATGCACGAATTTTTTTTTGCGTATCAAAAGAATACATCCTTAAAACAAAACCGACATTTTATTAATCATCTGATGTGTATATGTCATTTTACAGGTAGATTTTAACTGCTTTTTGTTTCACTGAATATTTCATTTTTAAACGCGTTTCCCTGGTTTGTCGTATTTTTTAAACTGAGTATAAAATATTTTTCAAATCATTATCTCGAGAGAGACATTAAACAAAATACAATCAATCAATCAATCAATCAATCAATCAATCAATCAATCAATCAATCAAATGATATTATAGCCCAATTTTGGGATAACATCCATTTAAATCAAATGTTGATCACTCATCTATTGCAAGTCAAAACAAAAGGGATCTGAAAACTGCAGTGATAACAATGGTCTTGTGACACGTGCCATTAACTGAAATTTTGGGACAACGGAGTTCCATTTAATGCTAGCATATTCAAGAATATGAATGTTAATTTTAGAAAATAAAATTAATTATTCTGTGAATTGTTAAACATCTTTGCATTTTTCACGTTAAGGATAGATATACATACAGTCATTTATACAGTATATACATACATGCTGCAAACATGTTAATTATGTAGTACCTTCATACCCTAATTAATTAATTTATGCAACGCATTTCATTTCTAAATGGACTTTAAGTACGCTGTGACAAATTTCTGCGGAGAATTTGTGACCGCGTTCATTACGTAAATTAATCAATCGCGAGAAAAGCACGTCTATAAATTTCATTATTAGTTCTGCAGATTTTAAAATATTTCAATTAAATCAGTTTTGTTTAGGGTAATCTTTCTTTTTTGGTGTGCACCAGTTCGTCAGGGAAGTGAAAGAACGAAAGAACTCCAACTTCTACAAATCTTCAAATCATTTACATTTTGTGCAAAAAACATTTTCTCGCCTTGAAAAAAAAAATAGATTAAATATTAAATATTAATCTACATCCATCAGAATCAGTTTTAGATATACGTGTATACAGATCGTAACTTACGTAATGTGACGAGGAAATTCGAATTTCTTCCCTCTCACAACTTCAATGAAATGTTCCGAACGACATTTCACAAACGATGATACCCGAAAATACCGGGCACTTCCGTGACCAGCTGATGCACACTTACAAATTTTAGCCTACACGCGAGTGTTTTAATCGAAATATTTACAAATTGGCGGCACTAAAAATGAAATCTAACCTGAGTTGAAGCAGTTTATGCTTTTATAATCTGCTCCAACAAAGGTTATGTATACAGTATAATTTGGGTTGCTATTTCATAGGCATCGGAAGCAAATTTAAAGTGGGGGGGGGGCTAATTGAAAGTATAAGGGGGGCTAAACCAGCCAAAAAAAGTAAACCCCAATTTAGAATGCCCATATAATGTATATATTTGCAAAAAAGTTTAAGGCTAAAACGCCGCTAGCCACCCCCCTCCCCCATCGTTCTGACTCCTATGTGTTTAATTCATTTCTTAAATGGAACTGCAAATTTGAGTTAAAATGATTGGGAAAGTGTAATATTTCTTATATTCCTTGCAAAAGATGCATTGTAAAATATCTCTGCATAAAATTTGAATACATGTATGTACATTGTTATTAAGAGCTTTCATGTGCTTTAATAGTGTTGAACAACATTCAATACAGTGAAATAACATTTAAAAAATGAACAACAGCATTAAAAGTTCTCTGGGAAATGAACTTTTAGTTGGTCACGTGATCAAATATCAGTAAATTTGATCGCGTACCAGATAAATTTCATTTTCCAGTGAACTTTTTAACAATGTTGTCTAGTACTTATATTTCCAATGGAGACGAATAAATTTCGAGTAAAACTGCATTTGTTACACGAACGGGTCGGCGTATTGCTATGCTGGGACGCGCAATGACCTAGAAGTTGTTTGGTCTTGAGAAAGTTAACCTAGCTTCAACATCTGAATGTTTACATTCATGTTTAGTATTCCAGTTCAGGAAATATCTGTAATCTGTTATATAGTTAAAGAACAATGATCGCTGTTGGGAATAATCTAAATATTTCAGACGTTCTTAAAATACTTGAAGTTCAAAGCGCTGGCATCGCCAGTTTTAGTTAACATGACTCTAAAGTTATTTCGGGTTAAACAGAAAAGTGCACTATTAGGCTTATTATAGTATTCAAAACCTTATTCACATCAAAGGGGATTTATTATTATTTTTTTTTTTTGCATGTATTAACTGAGAAATATAATGACCCCAAACAAGTTGTACCGTGACAGAAATATTTAAACAAGATATCACCTCGCTCTGTGATTCGGTTGCGCTATGACATCTGACCCCCAAATAAAATACACAGATTTGAACATATTTTCTCTGCAAAAGGCTCATCTAAGAAAAATATTTGCAAATTTAAATTTTCACTGTTTCATGTTATGCAACGAACATGTTAAGACTTCCTATGAGAAATAAACATGATATAGACTTACAAAAACGGGAACTTTCTAAAGGAATTTATGTTTATATAGTTGTTTTATTATTACATTATTTAAATACTTATTAAAATAAAATAACATAGCCTACCCTGTAGTGAATTAAGTTCAGTACCATCGATGGACACTCACATGATAAATGTAAAGTATGTGTACCAAATGTAGGTCATCAAAAATTTCGATGGCATACCTTGGTTGAAATTAAAACTTTAAGCTATTAAATGTTTCTGCATACTTTGAAATTATGGAAAGTGCTGCTGCTTTAAGTAGAAATCGCGTTTTATAAGTAAAACTTACAATTAAAAAATCTGATGTCAAAATATATTTGTCCATTATCTATTATTTCGTGTACTTATAAAGTTTATCTATAAACTTATTTTGTACTTTGTACTTAGTTGTGTACTTATATATGTAAAGTACCGTTTTCGACCTCCAGAAAGCAGCAGTACTTTTTAAATTCAGAAAAGAACCCTTAATTTTTATGCAAAAATGGTTAAGATCTATAAAGTGTATGCCTTTGCAATAAAGCGATTTGATCAGGCACCTCGATGTTAAATATGCCAAACATGTAACCCAAAACACGGTAAAATTAATTGAATTGAATTCCTTGATAATTCTTGCATAATCGCACCAAAAAAATGTTTTACATTGGTATTAAAAACCTATCTAATAAAATTATGTTCAAAAATAAAATTCATTTTTCACTATAAAAAAAAATGTCTTTCACAACATATAAATTACGCCATTTTAACCAAGATGACGCCATATCGACAAATTCGCAGCGATCGGTTATTTGTTTGTGAACTGTCGTGTGGGATTTAAACAGCTGCTATTTTAATGCATTTAAATAATGAAACAATTTGTAACTAATTTGGGTCGTAAAAATGCTTTTCTTGTTTGATTTCAATAATTAATAAAATGTTTATCACTACCAAATTGCATACCCTAAAACCTTGAAAATAAGACGGATTTAATAATAAGCCTGTTTTCAAAATAAGCCATCTATTTCTTGCATTGAAAATTTCTCAAAATAAGATTGTTTTGAAAATAAACCAGTCATGACAATGCCATTTAGGAAAGAAGTTAAACTTAAATGTGTTTCTTTTTAAAAGCTTTACCCCTAGCTTAAATTCTCTTTTCGTCCGTCGTCGTACGTCGTACGTCGGTCGTAAACTTTTGGTGATTTTTAGCTTCTTCTCTAGAACCACTCAACTAATTTCAACGAAATTTAGTGTACAACGTCTAGAGGTGACGGGGAACATAAATTATGAATTTCATGCTCCCTGCTCCCCTGGGGCATGAGGGGCGGGGCCAAAACCACTAAAATAAATGCAATCTTTAAAAATCTTCCTCTTTACTCCTGGACATCAAGCAGTCAAATTGTTTGCATGATTGTAATCAGCATTGAGTCCTTTACTAAAATTGTGAAATTCATGGCCCCATGGTCAAGGGTTCTAGTGCTACCAAGGTTGTGAATTTTACGACCCCAGGGACAGGGGTCTGGTGTTAGGGCGGGGTTCTATTGATTATATAGTGAAAATGCATTAATTCTTTGAAAATCTTCTTCTCTGCTACTGGGCATTAAATAAACTTTGTAAGAACATAGTTTTAATGAGCAAGAGTGCCTCTACCAAAATTGTGAATTTTATGGCCCCAGGGTCAGGTGTTCTGGTGTTAGGGTGGGGCTCTATTGATTATATAGTGAAAATACATGATAATATTTTTCTTTGCTTCTGGGTAATAAGCATATGAACTACTGATATTGTTCTGATGTGCAATGGCACTTCTTTCAGAATTTTGAATTTCAAGGCCCCTTGGTCAGGGATACCAAAGGAAGGGGGGGGGGGCTCTACTTATATACTGAAAATGAATGATTTCAAATCTGCTCCTTGGTCCTTGGTATTAATCAAACATTTTTGATAAGCAAGTGTGCCTTTTCAAAAATTGTGCAGTGTGTAGACCTAGGGTCAGGGGCACTTCTGACTATTGCTGAATATTACTGATTAGTTGAAATGCATGCTTTGTTTCCCTTCCCTGCCTATGGGTATTAAGTAAACATTCTAATCAATTGCGTAATGTATAGTTATGATTAGCAATGGTGCCTTTTTCAAAACTGTGAATACCATAGGATCTAGTTTAAAACATGAAACAAATTCAATCATTTGAAAGTTGTTGCATGACGCTCAGGTAACCTATAAGGCCCATGGGCTTTGTTATTTTTTTCTTAGAGTAAGAGTACGTCTAGCAGTAGTCATTGCTAAAGGCTCACTGTTTTAAAAAGGGAATTAAAGACACTGGAGCACTAATCTCTTACAGAAGTTTACCTGGATGTATTAGTTTTTAAAACTGTGGAACAAGTAGTTCTAAAAATATCAGTTATAATATCATAATAAGCAGTAATAATGCTCTCGTCGCGTACCATTTTTTTTATACTGATGATAAGCTGTGATTTGAAATTAAGACGGTTTTGAAAATAAGCCCCCACTTTATTACCAAAACTTAAAATATTCAAGGTTTTAGGGTATTTACATGTATGTTAAGAAAGAAACGCATTTTCTCAATTATTCTTATATCAAAAATTGGGTTTTAAACTCAACTTTAAATGTGCACCAAGATTTATTTTCACAAAAAACTGATTACATACACTGTTTACCTAGGCATACTTCAATGATTTTTCAACCCTAAATTCCAAAATCAAAATATTATGCTTTAAGCTTACATACTCACTTTTCAAAGATTCGTTGTAGTATATTTACACCGAATTTGAACGATTTCATGTACGAGGGTTGTCCCGTAAAATCGTGGACAAATTGTCTAGTTTGAAAAATAATCATCACTGCGTTCTGAAATTTTCACCACTTTTTAGTAGATAAATTATGAATATATATAGCAAATTTCAAATAGATATATGCATAGGTAAAC
This sequence comes from Saccostrea glomerata, assembly GCA_003671525.1. Classification (NCBI taxonomy): domain Eukaryota; kingdom Metazoa; phylum Mollusca; class Bivalvia; order Ostreida; family Ostreidae; genus Saccostrea; species Saccostrea glomerata. The sequence continues at coordinate 37,413 of PRKT01001649.1, read as the reverse complement.
AAATTGTGATATTTTATGTTATATACTGTATCGCCCTACGGCGCACGGGTGATAGCGTCTAAGTGTCTAAAACAGCGTCACGTTTCATCTTTGCTAAACTTAAAGTTGGATACGCCCCACTTAAATTTATAAGTTTTATTGATTTACATATGTGAGTATCTATAACCAGTTAAGAAACCAATGTGACACACTCATGCGATCTTTTGAATATTTATCAGCAAGTTACAGACAGTATTCTCACCATCATTCAACTAAAAGAGAATCTCACATCGACGGTCGACGGTGACAGCGTCCTTTGCTATTACAAATGGCAGTCTGTCCAAATGTTTTGTACATGTACTATCTGGGGACTCGACCACGAAGACTTCACTAAGAAAACTTTCATTTCATTTATATACTAAAGACCTGGTGATATTTTTCATATTTTCTTTCTTCTGTATTCCTTTAAAGTCTCTTAAGGCGTCATTACAACATCCTAATCTATCTGAACTGCTCTCCGGTGCGCCGTAACGTCATAAAAAGTCGCCATTTTTAGTGTATTGTGTTTATTACTTTCCCATTTCAAATGCTCGGGAAACTGCCAAAAATTAACTAAATGCCTTGAATTTTTTAAAAAGACGACAGAATTGATTAAGGAATGGAATTAGGATAATTTTCATCCTAATCTTATGTATTGAAAACTTTTATTATGAATTAATTCTTATGTCTTCTCTAACATAACCTTGCAATTTTTACCGTGTGCCGTAAGACCGTACCTTGTGCACATTCTATCAGAATAAAATCTTTATTTTTGAATATATATTATCAAAAACATTATGATTCACTTAAATATGATAAATGAACATTAACTGAAAATTTCAGCTTAGTGCGGCCATTACTTTTCGAGAAAAACGCTTTGTCCACGATTTTATGGGACAACCCTCGTAGCTATAATAAAGGCAATATTTTCATTTAAAATCATTATTAATCCTTTAAACATTTTCCCTAAACCAACCTCGATTTGAACCATCAAATACTCCTACAAAATGCACATACATGTATTTTAGTACTCTACCTTTTCGACAGCGACCATGATTATTTAAGATTCAGATATTTTTGTGATGTTTCCTTGCCCTTATTTTAATTCATATCGAAAATGTTTTTTAAGACACTATTTTCTTCCTACTTTTAGCAAAGACAAGATTCATTGAAGTTGATGAAGATTCGATATAAAACAAAGTCAAATCTTTTAAAATAAACTTAATACAGAGCTGCCAAAAAAGAGTCTTTGTTGAAATTATTGTAATTGGTACCGGGTGTTACATTTTAAAGCTTCGCTAATATTTTAAGATCAATAATTTTTACATACCAATCTTATTGCAAGCACCATGATTGCAAGGATATTTTTCGTTGATACAATCATCCAGACCATAAGGAAATGAATCTAAAAAAAATACAAGTAATTTCAAATCACCTGTTTTTAAAGCTTAAGCTTTCTTAAAAGCAATGATGCAAAATCTGTAAAAAGTATGTCAATAAAAGAAAACTATTTTACTTCGTTTTCGAACGACCTTTCGTTAATGCCAAAAGCACCAGGATACTATATCGTATAGAAAAATCAACAGACTGCAACCTATAGATAACAGGTGGGGATGCATAATAGTGCAAAGAAGACGGAGACAGTAACACTGAATGGACTTGATGTGAAATTGCCTACTTTTGTTAACGGCAATGGTGATGAAATACGACAGACAGACTTATTTCTTTACCTGGGTAGCATGATTAAACCCTATAGTGGCACAAAGAAGTACATCTACAACAGACTGGACAAGGCCTGTAGAGCAATTAGAGAAATGAGTTACATAATTATGGAGGTCGATCGATCTGCAAAGAACAGCACAAGTTTTTAGCTGAAGCCGTACCAAAGCTGTGTTTTATCAACTTTCATATATATATATATATATATATATATATATATATATATATATATATATATATATATATATATATATATATATATATATATATATATATATATATATATATATATATATATATATATATAGGTTCGGAGTGCTAAAGTGTAACCGAGACAAATGGATATAATTATAGGACATGTACTACGATAAGACCCCTAGTCAACAACAAGAAGAACACTAAATTGTCGCTCAGAAAATAATAGAAAGAGAAGGGGATTTAGAACATCATGACGAAGGACAAATTAAAGTGAGATCAAAACCATGCAGCATACCTTGGAACATTGACGAGGCTGGCCAAGGATAGACAGGAATAGGGGATGTTTGCTGTTGCTTTACACACCACAGGGTGTAAAGGGCGATGATGATGAATATTTTTATTTAAATAAAAAAATGTATGCATTGATTACTGAACAGTAAAGAAGTATGAATCCCATTGTAAATTTAACTTCCATTTTATTTCATTTAAATTGTGATTAACTATTATAAGTTATATTTACAGTATTTTGTTTCGTTTGTAAGGGATAAATTGTACAGAGAGGCGTGGGCATCGAGTCGCGGAGCTTGTGTCATGGTCATTTGCATATTCATTAAATTGTGAAGTATATAGTATATAAAACCTATTTATAAATATGCAAATTATGTGTATCTAGCTGTTCGTCGAAGCACCAAACTGCACGGGACATGACGTCATCAGTCCATCCTAAATGCACAGCGTCAAACTGCACCGAAACTTTGACCAAGATGGAGCTGGACGAGAGCTTGAATTTTTTAAAATGTGATTTATACGATATAATTCTTTTACAAATATGTGAAGTTATTGAAAATGAGGAGTGTGCATTAGAAGAAATCAAAGACATGAGTATCGGAGATTTTGATTTCAGATTTCTTTTCGGAGAAAAAAAGAAGTTTTAAAAACTGAGCCACCCCCAGAAACCCCCGAACCATCGGCATCCCCAGAAAACGACGAACCACAGGGGAAGATTGCAAGACCCATAATCGATAAGGAAAAAAAGCTTCTCATGGAGGATCAGGAGTGTAAGAATACCAAATCTAACACAAGATGGGCATTTGGCGTTTGGAGAAAATGGCGGGAGCAGAGAAATAAACTTTCGTCAAATACCGGTGAATGTCCGGTGAGTTTATTCCAGAATTTTCTGCAATGGACGCTTCTTGTATGGACTATTGGTTGCAAAGATTTGTCGTTTGAATTCGCAATCAAAAGGGGAATGAATACACGCCGAAACTTTATACTATCTTATGTGTGATTTGCTGCGACATTTGCGTGATATTGAAATATTTGGAATGAACTTTCTTGACAATAATGACGATAGATTTGCACGGACACGTAAAGTACTCGACGCCCGAATGAAAAGCCTCGTAGCCCAGGGGATAGGTACGACCGTGCGACAGGCCGACCCAATACTGCCAGAACAAGAAGATATTCTATGGGAAAAGGGTGAACTGGGACAAATTCTGCCATTTCCTTACAAAACACAGTTTTTTCTATGCCTGTACGGTGTTTGGACTTCGCGGATGTGATGAGCATCGTCAACTCATGTGCAAACAGTTCAAACATGGGTCTGATGCGCAGGGGAAATTCATTCAGTTTGTGGGCAAACAGAACAAGACGTACTAGGGAGGATTACGTCAAATGCAGCTCAGCAACAAAAACATAAAGTATTACCGTCAGCCGGGTAAGTCTTCTGATTAAGTAAGTTATATTAATTTAAAGTTTGAATATATATAGTTTTTAAAAGTTCTTTTTAAAATAATCATGTCTATAGATCTATAAATTGCAGGTTTAGAGTCTTAGCGCCCCCCTCCGCGACTTTATATCTAATTACCGAGTGTCAGAGATAGAAATAATAGGCCTATACTATAGGCAATATGACATTTGGGCGTAGTGTAAGTGGTAGTATATGAAAGAAATGGTATTAAAAGATTAGTACCCCCCACTTTAAATACACTGTATGCTTCAGACGTGTTTTTCTGTTATTATTAGGGCTTTTCGACTTTTGTCGAAAAGACCTATTGTTTTCGTCTTTTTTATTATTATTATTATTCTTATTCTTAGCACTATTTTGTTGAGAGTTTAAGTAGTATCTTTGAGAATAGGTATTTGATTTTATAACCAGTTAATAGCTAATTCTAATGTCTCGCATATGAAACAAAATGAGCTTCCGGTTAAGTCACTTCCGGTTTCTACGAAAGGAAAACTTAAATTTCTTAAGAAGCTTATATCAATTTTATTTTAAACATGTAGGCTCCCAAATTCAAGATATAAATTTTAGAGACATAGTTCTATCAAAAAGTGCGCGTACGCGATTTTTGACCACTGATAATTTTCGAGATATAAGACTTCAAACATTGAAGAAGGGGGGATCAAAATTCAAAAATAGTTAAAATTGACCGGAAAGACAAAATGAGCATTGAATATTGTTAAGACTGATAATTAAAAGTTACTTTGTAAGTTTCATGTAAATCAAAACAGTACTTCCGGTTTTATGAGTCTGTAAAAATGTCTATGGGACTTTCTATGTTAAATTTGATATCAGGCATTTCACATTTTCTTTAAAAGTAACCAAGATATTCTTGTGATATTCAAGGTAGAGAATGACTGTAACCTTGTTCCAACATCGTTAGGTTTCTAAATTAAAATTATTAAAAATAAGGGATTTCAAGGGGCCAAACCTGAAAACAGAGTTTTCCCTGTAACTTTTTTATTTCGCAACCAATTTTGAAATTGTTTTTGGTTTTGGGTTCAGCTGTTAAAGTACAATCTTAAAATTATCGGCCGTGGGGTCACTTTTTGATCCCTTATAGGAGTTTCAGAGGACTGAAATAATGAAATTTGTATTTGTTAAAGAACACTTAAAGTACGAGTTATTCCCCTTTGCATGGCTGTTGGTATGCATATGCACTCTTTATGTTTTAATTTTGGTACACACACATTAATCACAAGACGAAAGTCCACCTTTAAGCAATCGCTTAATGGTAGCTTAATGGTGACTTAATGGTGGCTTAAAGAAGTTAATTCCTTTAAGCCACCATTAAGCCACCATTAAGCTGCAACTTACAGGTGCTTAATGTCCAAACTTCATTAAGCTACCATTAAGCTGAGCTTAATGGTGACTTAATGGTCAACCCTCATTAAACTTTTACGCATCTTATATAGAATCTTTAAACTAACTGTTAGTTATTTTAATATCATTTACGCAAAATCTATTCCAACTTATAACTTTGTCTCGATCAAAATTTCTACGATTTTTATTTTTTGTCAACTTACATAAACTTGATCACTTAGAGCAAAGTTAGCTAATAGCCCCAGGGGCTTGCTCGAGGTGTCTAATTTTTTTTTAAATCATTGACAGTGATAATAAAACAAGACATCCTTTATCAGAACCGTATATTATTTTTTTTTTTAAAATTATTATTACATGTGTTGTTTTTATTTTTAGTGTTTATGATTTTTAAAAATAAATAATTATTACACACCGGGAGCAAGTCCTTGTGAAATATATTAAATTTTCAATACCAAAAATCAATTTGTTCTTAAAATTATCTTTATCCATGAACACAGAATATATATATTACTTTTTAAAAACAAAATGGTATCATTTTTATTTCATGTGTTAAAAGAAACATTCCGCTACAGAATTCACAGGAATATAACTTTAAGTCATATAATTTCATGAAAAAAAATCTCTGTCTTACTTTTTTTAGATGGGGGGGGGGGGCTACTGGTATACAAATGTTTAGTTTTTCAAAGATTGACTTTTACCATAAAAACTTTTTAATGGCTTTTACATCATGAATAATTTTAATTAATTCGTTATCTTTTTTTTTTATAATGCTGCGGTAATTATCTGTCAAAATCTAGTCGGTCTTCAATGATTGTTATTTCAAAATCGATTTTCAGAAGAACAGCCGATCAGACTAAACATAACATCCGACCAGATGTATACACATTGAGAAACGGGGTAAGATTAACAGATGATCAGTGTACAGTAAACCGACTGGTCAGACAATAGACCTTAATTAGGTGTCCCCCCGTCCCCGGTTAACTAACAGGAAACTATAAACACTGACAAATTTTGATGATCAATTATTTTTACAAAATTTAAAATTAACGCAAGCATATATCAAATTAAAAATTATGATTCATCGTAAAAAGTCAATTATTTTGATACCCATGATGATACAAAAAGAATTGAAACTGAATATGATATTCTAAAAAAAAGTTTTTGTAAACGTAATTAACCAGGTAAATCTTACGCGAGGATTGTCACTAAATTGTTGACACAGAAACCGTCAATATCCGCAGTATATTAAAAAATATAGTAGAATCTCTTTTTTCGTCTTTTTTTTCGATGATAGATTTTTGTGTTTTATCTATAATTAATTTATTTTCAATCATGATTTAATGCTTACATGTATAAATTTTCGAATAACAGAGCGAAGAACTCAATCACATTACATCAATCTAAAAGCCGAAATCAATGGTTTAAAATTTTTAATGTGATATAAGCCTTTCAAAAAGATCCACAAATAAAATTGTTAATATTTTGATTAATAAATCAATTCAAGATTTTTGGAAACGTTCAACAAAATTCTAGTAAATACTTTTAGAAGTCCAAACAAATTTTGTAAAAAAGTAAAGGTTAAATATTTAATATTTTCACCATTAATCAAGAGCGGCGATGGCCTAATGAACAACGCGTCAGCCATGTAATCAAAAGGTCGTGGGATCGCGCCCCGACTGTGGCGATTTTTTTTTTTTTTTTGTAATTTTGAATTTCGTTCTTTTTTATTATTTTTACTAAATCAAGATATGTGCGAACTCTATATTTATAATATTGATAAAAAATCACTATAAAAATAATTTTCCACGCATATAAACAATATTATCGACTGCGTAATGTGGCTTAATGGTGGCTTAAAGGTGGCTTAATGGTAGCTTAATGGTAGCTTAATGGAGTTTGGACATTAAGCACCTGTAAGTCCTCTTTAATGGTAGCTTAATGGTGACTTAATGGTGGTCTAAAAGCTACCATTAAGGACCTGTAAGCCACCATTAAGCTACCATTAAGCTACATTTAAGCACCCATTAAGGACTTTGAGATGGCTTAATGGTAACTTAATGGTGATGTAAATGTTACTTAAAGGTGCTTAATGGTGACTTAAAGACAACCATTAATCCACCATTAAGGACCTATAAGCCACCATTAAACCGGACTTAAAGGGTGTGTTTCATCTTGTGAATTACATCCGGTTTTACGAGTCTTTGAAAATTGTCTATGGGGGTTTCTATGTTAAATTTAAAATTACGCATTTCACGTTTTCTTTAAAAGTAACCAAATGCACTCTTTATGTTTTAATTTTGGTACACACACATTAAGTACTTCCGGTTTTACGAGTCTTTGAAAATTGTCTACGGGAGTTTCTATGTTAAATTTAAAATTACGCATTTCACGTTTTCTTTAAAAGTAACCAAGATATTCTTGTGAAATTCAACGTATAGAATGACTGTAATATTGTTCCGATCTCTTTAGGTATTCAAATTTAAATCCTTGAAGGTAAGGGATTTCAAGGGGCCAAAACTGAAAACAGAGTTTTCCCTGTAACTTTTTTATTTCGCAACCAATTTTGAAATTGTTTTGCGTTTTGGGTTCAGCTCTTAAAGTACAATCTAAAAATTATCGGCCGTGGGGTCACTTTTTGATCCCTTATAGGAGTTTCAGAGGACTGAAATAATGAAATTTGTATATGTTAAAGAACACTTAAAGTACGAGTTATCTCCCTTTGTCAACCTGTTTGGAGTCTAATATGCTCCCTATGTTTCAATTTTGGTATGGATATGTACAGTACTTCCAGTTTTGTAAATACATTAAATTTGTCTATGGAGATCTCTATGTTAAATTTGAAATCATGCAATGTCCATTATTTTCAAAGGGAAGAAAGCAAGTCTTATGATATTTCACAATAATAATTACTTTACTATTGCCTTCGGTGGTTAGGTCATGAAAATAAAATTTCTCAAAATAAAATGGATTTTAGGGGTCAGTAAAGAAATTAGATTTTTGTATATAACTTTTTTATTTATCCTTCAATCTACAAACTGATTTCGGTTTTGAGTTCAGCATAAGAAGAGCAATTTAAAAATTATGGTCCGTTGGGTCACTTTTTGATCCCTTATAGGTGTTTAAGAGATCTAAAATTTTGTATTTTTAAGTAATTTCAAGAATAATTGCGTAAGAAATATCTCCCTTTGTCAAAATTTTTTGAGTTTTTTATGCTTTCTAGGTTTCACTATTAGTATGGATATGAAGAGTACTTCCGGTTCTATGAGAGCCTTAAAATTGCCTAAGGAGAGTTCTATTTTAAATTTGCAATCAGGTATGTTTCATTATCTCAAAAGTCAAGCAAGCAATTCTCGTGATATTTTACATGAATAATAACTCTAGCTTTGTCTTCGGGTAATTAGGTCATGAAAAAAAAATTTCTTAAAATTAAATGGATTTTAGGGGTGAGTACAGAAAATAGTTTTTTGCCTGTAACTTTAATATTTATCAATCAATATTCCAAATGATTTCGGTTTTTAGTTTAGCTTAGGAGGGGCAGTTAAAGAAATATGTTCCGTAGGGTCACTTTATGACTCCTTATGGGAGTTTTAGTGAATTAAAAAACAGTCGGTTTTCTTTGTTGCATTTTTTGAATAATCATGAAAGAGTTATATCTCTTTGAGTAGCTGTTGATGAATATAGTGACTTGTAATGTTTCATTATTGATATCACCAGAACTTAAAGCATAATGAACCTTTTGAAATTTTATTATGTAATAACCAATTCACTTTATGCTCATTAATTTTTAGGGGTCGAAAAGCCCTCCGTTTTTGTTGAACGACAAAAATAAGGTCTAGTTTTTATTGTTACTGTTTGACAGGGGATCGAAGTCTTTAATTATGACATTTTCGATTTGTATCTGACAACACTGGGCAACGATGGACTCTTTTACCGAAAGCCTTTACCTGGTCCCGAGATCCGATTTGGTACTCAAGTACTTGGAATTAACAAGCTCAAGTCCATGATGAAGGAAATGTGTGCGGCCAGTGGTTTAACAGGCAACTTTACAAACCACTCTAGTAAAAGAGCCTGCGCAACTCAGATGTATTTGTCCGGAATGTAGAAGGATAAAACGTACGCTCAACTAGGACCTTAGGTTCCCTGCACAGTTGACGACTATCGGGCCTATTTACTCCGCTACAAAATGTAGTGCGCTGCATGCGTAAAGTGAAAATACAATTAATTGTAATACTGAAAAAAAAAACAGTGTAAAGAAAAGCCAGAAAATTTATTTTTATCCAATGAATATCCATCTGATGGGTATTAGAAAAGAATGGGGGGGGGGGGTTGCTGAGCAACATTAACTGCATATTTATAAGATATGATACAAAAGAGTTAAACGTTTATGGATTATGTTGGGTGACCTGTGGTGTCTCCTATGATTTTATAATTCCATGTTAGGTTATAGTATCAATCACAGTGCCTAACCTCTAATCTCCTTACTAATAGTAAGCGACTCAGAGTAAACGACGTCCAGTCTCTGCATTCGCAGATCTCTAACAAGCAGGGGGAGGATCAGGATCATGATCCCTACAACCCCCTAATTTTTTCATTTCGCTTGGAGTTTTCACAAATCCTTTAACATGATCCTCAAAATTCCAATTACATACATTTAGAGAATTCGGAGAAATTGTGCACTTTTTTCCCTGTCAAAAAAATAGGGTCGCAACTTCTTTTTGGAGAGGATTTTAAAAATAATTCTACACATACCATGATTTTAAATTGTTGCCTACTTACAACTTTCACATCGTAATAATGTACAACATAAGATTACCTTTGTCTTATTCATAAACTACAATTTGTGAAATATGAAATCCTTATTGATGTACAATATAAGACTTCCACTTGTTCCCATAATCTTTATGCAGATAACAGAGGTAACAAAAAGTTAATAAGACCAGAGGTCATTTTATAATGTGCATCTTTAGTGCGACCTTAGGTCACCTTATATTGTACAACAGTAGAGGGACCAGACGACACCTTATATTTTACATCAGTAGGGGGACCAGAGGACACCTTATTTTGTATATCAGTAGGTGTACCAGAGGTCACCTTATATTGTACATCAGTAGGGGGACAAGAGGTAACCTTATATTGTACATCAGTAGTAGGGCAAGAGGTAACCTTATATTATACATGTACATAAGTAGGGGGACCAGAGGACACCCTATATTGTACATCAGAAGGGGAACAAGAGGTTACCTTATATTGTACATGTACATCAGTAGGGGGACCAGAGGACACTTTATATTGTACATCAGTAGAGGGACCAGAGTACACCTTATATTGTACATCAGAAGGGGGACCATAGTTCACCTTCTATTGTACATGTACATCAAATGGGGGACCAGAGTACACCTTATATTGTACATCAGAAGGGGAACAAGGGTTCACCTTATATTGAACATCAGTAGGGGGACCAGAGGTCACCTTATATTGTACATCAGGTGGGGGACAAGATTATACTGTATTATATTGTACATGTACATCAGTAGGGGGACCAGAGGTCACCTTATATTATACATCAGTAGGGTGACCAGGGGTCACCTTATATTGTACATCAGAGCCTTCGGGTCAGTACAACAATATAAGATGCCCTGTGTGGTCCCCCTACTGATGTACAAAATAAGGTGACCCCTGGCCCCCCTTCTGATGTACAATATAAGGTGTCCTCTTGTCCCCCTACATATGTACATGTACAATACAAGGTTACCTCTGGTCCCTCTACTGATGTACAATATAAAGTGTCCTGTGGTCCCTCTACTGAAATACATGTGCAATATAAGGTTACCTCTGGTCCCCCAACTGATGTACAATATAAGGTATCCTCTGGTCCCCCTACTGATGTACAAGTACATTATAAGGTGATTTCTAGTACCCCTACTGATGTACAATATAAGGTTACCTTTGGTCCCCTACTGATGTACAATATAAGGTGTCCTGTGGTCCCCCTTCTGATATGCAATATAAGGTGTCCTCTGGTCCCCCTACTGATGTAGATGTACAATATAAGGTGCCCTCTGGTCCCCCTTCTGATGTACAATATATGGTTACTTCTGGTCCCCTACTGATGTACAATATAAGGTGATCTCTGGTCCCCCTACTGATGTACGATATAAGGTGACCTCTGGTCCCCCTACTGATGTACAATATAAGGTGACCTCTGGTCCCCCTACTGATGGACAATATAAGGTGATCTCTGGTCCCCCTACTAATGTACAATATATGGTGACCTCTGGTGCCCTACTGGAGTACAATATAAGGTGACCTCTGGTCTCCTTATTGATGTTCAATATAAAATGACCTTGGGATCGGGTTGCTCAAAACACTGGTTAAATTTGACCGCTGGATAACTTAGCCGTTGGTTAAATTCGATATCCACTGGGTAACTAACCACTGGTCAAATATTTGTTGCTCAAAATAAAACTAGCCTCTGGTTAACTAACCACAGGTTAAGTGCTTTAACCACTGGTTAGTATCCCACAATGCATTACACTTGTACAGTTTTCAACAAAAAAAAATGGCTACCATGGTAGGCCTAAATATCAAATAAGTAAATAGTGAGACGTTTTAACGTTACAACCGTATGTGGAGAAATTTCGACATGTAACAGTATCAAAACGAAACAAACGCTTTAGTCGCAAAAAGTTAGTAACGCACGAGTCAGCTGGGATTATTCTTTGCTGAAAATTCAAGTGGAGGATGCAGTAACTGTAAACACAGAATTAGCACCACTGTGGCACAGGTAAGAAGGATAGAATGACTGCAGAAACCTATAGATGCTATAGATGCTCGTTAAGCTGTTAGAATTTAGTTTTACAGAAAATATTTTAAAGACAATACCTACTCAAGACAGCTTTAATTACGAGGCAAATACATCAATTTGTATCGTTTGATACCTAAATAATAACTGATTGGAGTCAGACACCTTTACTGTTTACACCATGTAAATATCGTCTGCTATTATTCGAGGAAATTCGCATTTGTTGTATTATCGCTTTTATACATACCTTGACAGAAAGATCTCAGTCCAGTGGTTTATCAAATATTTCCAAACAAGAAATAGCTTTCATCACATTTATGTAATCCTGCATTACAATGTACTTACACTGTCTGAAAGTGGGTAGCATTTTTAAAAATATTATTACAGAAAGGTCATGGTCAAATATACAAGTAGATATATATAGGCCTAGAGCGAGTTCGTCACTAATGTATTTCGCTCCGTACAATTAAATTTTGAGGTGCAACTAAAATGCATTATCCCAAGTGTATTTTATAAATACAACACCTTTTAATATTAGCATCATTATATGTAGAAATTAGATAAAAATCTTTATGTAGATATCGATAGCATATGCATCGGAAGCATTGTGAAAGTGGAGTGGCTATGAATGTGGGTGGGGTGGAGGAAGTAGGGAGGGCGGCTAAACCAACAAATTAAAAAAAGGTAACCCAGATTTTCATTGCCTATATCAAGTCCATCTTTTAAAAAAAAACGTGGATGCCTATGGATAGATACTTAGAATTTAATGCTAGATTGATTTTGAATAAATATTTTTATTCACTTTATCTCAACGAGACCTGGCCAAAATGATAATAAAATCAAAGGAAATGGTACGCATTTAATTTAATGCAGCAGTAAACAAGAAAGGTAGTTTGATAAAATAGGCAGATATAAATATTGGCAAGGAAATGATAACTAATATCATTTAAAATAAAAACAAAAACAAATACATAATTCAAGATTTTTAAAAAAAGGGGGGGGGTTAGAGGAGGAGTGTGTGTTTGGGGGGGGGGGGGGGGG
>PRKT01001649.1:0-24222 GCA_003671525.1 Saccostrea glomerata | reverse complement strand
AATTCTCAATTGATTTTAAATATTGATGTATGGTAACCAAAGAACAATTTATATTTTAATCCATTATTAGACCTTTATGCAAATGACCAACAATTTTATTCATTTATAATTTTTATTTAAGATATACCTATAATAATTATTTATTTTTCGGCAAGAGAAGGCCACTTGATAAGATTCTTTGCAATGCCACAAATTAATCCTTGAAAGAACCCATGTAAAACATTTTCTGCTGACGATGAAGACGTAAAAACCTATCATATCCCTGACAGTGTTGTTATCCCTGCCTAATATTGCTACAAAACCACGTCAACTTGACTTTAAATAACTGCATTTGTCTTTTTAAGTATTAATCAACATTAAATTCTTGGTTACAATATCTATAAGCTTTTGTTTCTTTTGTTATCCCCTAAAATTTACAACAAATAATAATTTTTTAGTCATATTTATCCACTGGTTAAGAGACTTAACCCACCTCTGTAGAATGGCTAACTTTAACCAATATTTAACCACTGGATAGCAAAGTTAACCAGTGGATAAATTTTGAGCAACAGAATTTAACCAACGGTTAAAATTTAACCACTGGATAAGAGATTTAACCAGTGGTCAAATTTTACCAGTGTTTTGAGCAACCCAATCCTGGTCCCCCTACTGATGTACAATATAAGGCGACCTCTGGTCCTTCTACTGATGTACATTATAAGTTTTCCTCTGGTCTCCTTACATGTATTGATGTTCAATGTAAGGTGACTTCTTGTCCCCCTACTGATGTACAATATAAGGTGACCTCTGATCCCCCAGCTGATGTACAATATAAGTTAACCTCTACTCCTTCTACTGATGAACATTATAAGGTGACCTCTGGTCTCCATATTGATGTTCATTGTAAGGTGACCTCTGGTCCCCCTACTGATGTACAATATAAGGTGACCTCTGGGGTCCTTATTCATGTTCAATATAAGGCGACCTCTAGTCTCCCTATTGATGTATAATATATGGTACCTTCAGGTCCCCCTTATGATGTGCAATAAAAGGTTACCTTTGGCGCCCTTATTAATTTAAAATGTAAGGTGACCTATGATCCCTCTGATGATGTACAATATAAAAATAGGGTAAAGTGACCACTAGTCTCCCTACTGATGCACAGCATGTATGATATCAGGTTACCTCTGGTTCCCTTAATTACTTTCACTTTTCTTCTAATAAATATATATTAGAAAGTAGATCAATATAAACTTATAAATATGATTATTTTGGAGTTAGACAAAGAAAACTGTCTATGATATAAAATTCAATTAATTTATAAGATGACCTAAAGTCTCTGTCTTGATATCGATGAAATTACTTTTGTGCCTTTAATGCCTGAAGAGTTCATAAAATATTTTATTACTACGCAAAATGACGAAGTTGACGATAGAAAAGTTAAAGCCATCACTTTTATCATATAGCTTGTTTGTTAGATTACCAATAACGTCTTTTTCAAGTAAAATATCCAAGTATGAAACAGATGTGTCAGACTCTGTAGTATTTTTTAACTCAAGCTCTCCAGGATATACACATGTAGCATCGACGTAGGAAAAGAAATTACCATTGTTTATTAAAAATATGTCGTCGATATATCTAAATGTCGATTTGAAGGCCACAGCAAGTGTTTTCTTTATTTCACGCATAAGATTTTGCGCAGATTCTGCTTCATATGAAAACGAAAATAGGTCTGCTTATAACGGAGCGCAATTGGTACCCATGGGAATTCCAATATTTTATAGATTGTTGGAAGACCTGATCTCCAAAAACCACGTAGATATTGTCAATCAGAAACTCAAGTATCTTTTTGATGTCAACTTTAGAGTACTTGTGTGCAATCAGAATGTGTTTAAACAAAATAATTTTCAAATGACCAATGAAAAAGTAAGTTAATCTACGAGTTCCATTTTTATTTTAAAAGCAGCTGACAATGATATCAAAGAGTCTGAACTTTATTTTATCGTGGGGAATGGTTATCTATAAAGTTGAAAAGTCGTAAGGTTTAAAGCTTTTGATTTTGGTAAAATCTTGTGATTTCAAATTGTTCAAAAGTTTTTCATGTGATTCACACCACTTCTTGAATATATTGTTGCACAGTACTCTTGAAGTTTTTCATTCACTGCTGTGAATATCCTAGTGAGAAGTAACGAACGAGGCTTGGTTGAACATTTACTGGAACCCACAATGTACCTTTGTTTCTAAGGATTCTTATGAAGTTTCGGAATCCAATATATATAAGGTAATTCAAATTAATTTTGGTTCCGTGGAATATTAAAAATTTTCAAAAATGAGATATGATTTTGAAGATTTTCTTTCTTAGAAAGGGAGGTGTGAGTATAACCCTAACAAAAAAATACTATAGTTAACTATAGTGATAACTTTGACACTTTGAAAAATTTTGATTTACTATAGTGATAACTTTGACACTTTGAAAAACTTTTGCAAAAACTTTGACACTTTGAAAAACTTTGGCGAAAACTTTGACACTTTGAAAAACTTTGACGAAAACTTTGACACTTTGAAAAAATCGAAAACTTTAACACTTCGAAAAACTTTTTCGAAAACTATGACACTTCAAAAACTTTAACGAAAACTTTAATACTTCGAAAAACTTTATTGAAATCTTTGACACTTCGAAAAACTTTATCAAAAACTATGACACTTCAAAAAAAATTATCGAAAACTTTGAAACTTTTAAAAACTTTATCGAAAAATTTTACACTTCGAAAAAATTTGGCGAAAACTTTGACACTTTGAAAAACTTTGAAGAAAACTTTGACACTTTGAAAAACTTTGACGAAAACTTTGACACTTTGTAAAACTTTTAAGAAAACTTTGACACTTTGAAAAACTTTGAAGAAAACTTTGACACTTTGAAAAACTTTGATGAAAACTTTGACACTTTGATTTACTATAGTTAACTATTGTAGATTATAGTTAACTATAGTATTTTTTTGTTAGGGTAAGTAGGATTACCACTTGTATAATTAAATCCAAGTTCTTACCTGCTTTGTCGGTAGGGACCAGTACGTACTGATCATGTAATCTATCTAATTCTTTTCTCACGTTTTTTATTAATGACAATGAACACAGAAGGATAGATGGTTTCCACATTGCCCCTCAATAACATCAGGAACTTTTGATTGTCATTGATATCGATGAAATGACTTAAGCTCCACCTCTTTACCGGACAAGGCAATGTTATTGGTAATTCAATGTACTAATTGGCAAACGCCCGAATTTCTATCCCATGTATATTTCAACACTGAAGGAAAGCTGTGTGAATTTCTGAAGCTAATCATTTAAAAAAAGCAGATGTTTCATTCTTTACAAAGTTATTACATGTTGACATGATATATCTTTTTTTCAAACAAAATAAATACTGAATTATCTTCGGATCAAAAGCCAGTTGCTTTTGCAACGCTGTCCTCTGTAACCCAGGCCGAGAACTCCATTTCCAGAAACAAACCATCTGAATCACATCGAAAATTCGCCACATCCACATACACTCTATCATCTGATACCGACATCGTCCCTCAATCATTACCATCCGATTTCGTAATCAGCTCATCTTCCTCTGCTTTTTTAACACCCACATAAATCGGTTTCCTGACCAACTCCAGTTTCATCAACTGCAACATTACACTCAATATGCAGAAATGTAGGGCTTAAACACATGTTTGTGCTTCCAACAACCTAAAACTAGATCACATGTTCATAACAAAATTTCTTTGATCATAATTTAGAATTCTTTTGTTGTTTATTTTATAAATGTTGATATTTGACCACAGTTATCAAACAATCATTTAATTTGTTTCGTGTTTTTATGGGACAATCTTTTGTAGTAAAATTTGACGTCAAGGGGCGGGAAGCCCGTTATTCAAACTTCCTATGTTTACAACTATCGTTGATGTCTTGGCATGGTCTCCTAACTAGATAGGAATTCCTCAAAAATGTTTGGAAATATATTGTAACCAAACAGTCTTTTAACTGGGAAATTGAAATTGTTGAATATATTTCCTGTTGGGATCATTTAATTTACATCTGGTTAGGCGATTACACAGGCTGATTATAGCGATTTCTTTCAATCGAATCGTCTGGGGTTTTTCCGTCAGAGATCGGAAAAACAATTGAATGTATTAATATCGATTTGAACATATTTTATTATGTAAAATACATAATTGGATTGGGCAGCAGGCATAGCCTATATGAGCCCTCTCCTAGACTTACGTTGTCGGAAGAAGAAAACGTGTATAGGCCTTAGGACACTTCGCCGCCGCCATATTGAATGCAATGTTCCAGTTGATGAAACGGAAGTTGGTCAGCATGGTAAGGAAACGGATTTGTGTAGATGCTAGAATAACAGAGTAAGTTTAGTTGCTTATGAAGTCGGATGGTAATGACTGAGAGACGATGTCTCTATTAGATGATGAAGTGCAGATCGATCTTTGTGGCGATACCGATTTCTCCATGTGGATCAGATAGGCTGTTTACCATGTTTACAGAAGTGGAGTTCTCGGTCTCGCGAGTCCCCGGTGGTAGTGGACTTGGTGACTTGCTTTTGATCCGGAGATAATTCATTATTTATTTTATTTGTAAAATATATATCATTTATAATTACTAAGTAAACAATTAAACAAAACATCTATTTTTTCTTCAATGTATTTATACGCCAGTCATGTACCAAACGTATACATGCAGGTTGAACTTTGACCTTTCAGTAGTATTTCAGTATGGAGAAATCAACTGGAAATGGAAATATATGTTTATAACACGTTCTACAGTTCAAAATTTTACAAAAGAGATATGTCCAGTTTAACCTCTACTTTAAAGTAATAAACATGTTGACTTCAAAATCAATAGGCGTCTTCTTTGGGCCAAAGGGAGTTGTCATGTAAAATTTAATTACACAGTTTAGGTCTCTCGAGATTTCTTATGGAAACGGAAATATTAAATCAGACAGATTTTTTTTTAATTCATGATCTTGAACTTTGAGCCTTTAACTTCAAAATCAATAGGCCTCTTTCTTGGGACATGGAAAGTTATTGCATAAGATTCTACTGCAAAATTTTTAAGATATGGCGTGAAAACGAAATCGTTACGCATAGACAGAACTACAGACGGACAGACAGTCTGAAATTAATATCCCCACTTTCAGCGGGGGACAAAAATACCTAAAGAAAAGAAGCAACACTATAATCTGAAGTAATAAACACTTTTTTGTTCATTACTGCAGATTCTGCTATTTCGAAATAACACAATACACCCCTACTAATGTCATTGCGATTTAAATTCAAAACACGTGGTTCAGGTTAAATTTTTCAAAGTTTAATTATAGTGTACGTAGAACCTGTTTTATAAATAAAATTGACGGTAAACAAGAAAAATGCTATTGTTTGTTTCTTTTGAAATCTTGCCCCCTGAAAAATGTTTTTCAAGACGTTTCTGAAAGACTAATTCATGATTTTTCAACAGAAAAGGGTGGCTAAATGGGGAAAGGGTTAAAATAACAATATATCATCATAATTTACGGCGAAAATTAGAGTTCACTAGTGACCATTACGCTGGTGAAATTATGTGTAATATCATCTACACTGTCAAACCTTTGCCTTATATGGTAATTGTTGTTAATGCACACCGACGATCTTACCACGAGCAACCGACCAATCGTTGAATGAATAGAAACGCTTACGCTTAAAGTAATATACGCTATAACGTGCGCCATTTTAAAATACGGCTGGAAATTTATATATTTTGTTTACCGATAAAAGTTACGAAAATGCTGTAAATTACACCATTTAAATAAAATTCGTTAAAAAGTTATCAAATTATAATTATTTATTATCCTGCAAGGAGAATAATGTCTCTTTTTAAGTAAATCCACCACGTGACGCCGTCGCTACTTTTAGATTGATAAACAAACACGGCGTCAAGAAAACGAGGTAAGCCCTTTGAGATACAACTCACTTTTGACATGGATGGCGTGTTACTATTAATATAACTTATCTTTAAATGTAATCAGTATCAAAAATCTATACTCTGTTATGACACATATTAACCTTTTATTAATAATCGTTGTCAAAATGCAACGTGCCTCGTTGTCTATAATTTCCCGTGGACATACGTGTCTATATTTAGACCTACTGTTTACGCACTTCCTTTATCAATATTCATTAAAAGACTGAATTCTTGATTGCAGATATTGCTTTATTGCTCTGTTATTACAACGAGTTTTATAGTTAAATTTTGTGGAAATATTATTTTTTCATTACACTTTATGTGTTTCAAATCATTTAATCATTTTGTTTCACATACAAATCGGCATCCATACGGCGTATATTACTTTAATATATATTTTATTTCGAACATGTGTCAGGTCAATCTATGATCATGAATGTCAATGGAGTACACAATAAAATGTTCTTATGAACAAAATACAAAGATAAGAATCTATGAAAGATTTCACGGGTGTTTTGAATTCGTTGTTGACTTAACAAAAAATATGATTAATAAAATATAGCTTGTGTCAAGTTGAGAACACCAGCGCTTCAAAGGTAAGGAAAGCGAGCAGCATCCCCTCCGCATTTAAAGTTCCCATGCAAAATATTTGTCCAAAAAGACATTTTGATTCATGACTGCATAAAATTGTCTCATAGAGAAAACATTATTTAAGTTTTAATGAATTCAAGATAGATCGATTGAAGTACATTTCTACAGATTATTGGGTGGTGAAACTGAAACGTTACATAACTTTTCAGTTTACCGTGTCCCCACGTGCTAGTCACTTCTCATCCACATTTCAGAGAATAATTTACCGTATCTCGCTGTAGTCTTGCTTACTCTCGCCGGAACCACTTCCAGAGCTACTCTGAACTCATCGGGTTTATAATTTTCAGAGCACAGAAAAATAAAAGGTTCCGAACACATTAGTAGGTTGCAGTATATTTAATACGTGTTAATACTGCCATGGCATATCCCCAACAATTAATCAACAACAAAAGTAACTACCCCAAAGTGGGCTGTATTGTTCGTATTATATTATTGTTTGGTGAACCAATATCTCGTTAACAAATTTAATTTGAATGTCACATGAACACAATTTTGTTTATTGGGCTTATATTACACTATCGTTCTTACAAACGTTGAATCAATAAGATACACATATAGTTGAATAGGAGGTGCGTGAGGGTGAGTGAGGGGGGGGGGGGGGATGGGGGTGTCATGATATATGAATCCAACAAACACAAGGTAAGTATATCGGTATTACGTACACACTATGCATATTTCTCTATTACATATATAGACTACAGATTTCTTCAATGGAATTTAAATGTTTAGTTGGAAGAGAACTTTATTTCAGGAACCTGTGGAACCAAAATTAGATAGACAGGAAGTTCAAAATATTTTAGCTTGGCATTGTTGTATATTTTCTTTAAAAAGCTAGCTTTATTTTACAAATTTTGGGAAATTACTGATACATGTGCCTATAATACTGCAGATATGGCATAATATTGTCCACACCCATAACTGAGAATATTCAACTGTTGTTTCAGTTGATTTTTTTTAAAAGAAACAGCCAGTATTCACCCACAGTGTTTTATATTCACAATGGCTTTTAGAATGAACATTCCAGTGAAGGTTTAATTGTCTAGCAACAAATCAATGACGTCATTATCAGATTTCAATTGACTCAAAGGCCAAAGAATAAATGTAAAGCTTTTTTCTTTAATTCCTTAAAACATCCTGCTTTTACTACGGTAATGCTTTTTTCCCCTTATGTTTATTTTAATATCTTTAATATAATAATGTAGAATTGAAAACCCGGTTAGGAATATCCTTTGATTTTATTTTACAGGGATGATGATATTAAAAGTACTCTGTACAATTTGATGGAGTACTTTTTACTTTAATAATAAACAAACATATATAGATGATGACACCTACCTCTCTGGTAACAAAATTATTCCGATGTTTTTCAGTCTTATCACGAGTGCAAATGATTAAACGGTTAAAATAAAATTTTGGCAGTTTATCGGTTAGCTCACCTGAGAAGGAGGCTCAAGTGGGCTTTTATGAGTATAAATTAGTTTGCATCCCTCTGTCTTTATTATTGTCTGCCCGTCTTCGTCTATCTATGAATTATTTATATTTTTGATTTTTTCCCTCAAGATTTACGTTCAAGATGAGATGATAACGAGTAATTTTAGAATAATAATCTTCTTCTCAAGAACTAATGGCTAAAAATTCCAAACATGTTTGGAATCATTCGTTCCAATATTGAATAGTTACATTCAATCAATGACCCACGTGGGTAATATTGGGTGATCAAAGTTTTATGTAGGAGAAACAAAGGACAAATCATGACAAATCTTTTCCTACAGACCAGTAAAGTAATGGTTTTTCATATTTTTCATGGTGTGATCTTATT
This sequence comes from Saccostrea glomerata, assembly GCA_003671525.1. Lineage (NCBI taxonomy): Eukaryota > Metazoa > Mollusca > Bivalvia > Ostreida > Ostreidae > Saccostrea > Saccostrea glomerata. The sequence continues at coordinate 15,773 of PRKT01001649.1, read as the reverse complement.
TTATAAAGGAATATAGAAGAAAAACCGTATGCATAGCAGAACCATCATTGGTCTATAAACTATATGGAAGAATTTTAGTTGGTATTCAACCAAGGTTGTTCATATTATGTCTCCAGATTTTGTGCAGGGCCACCAAAGTACTAAAAGTAATAAAAGTTTTGCATTAAATTAAATTGTTGAAAACTACATGTATAAACAATATTAAGTCATATCAATAAAGTATTAATGTCATGTGCTGTTGAAGCAATTTTGTTCCAATAATGTCCAAAGGAGTATGATGGGAAAACAACGGACAAACAAAACTTATTTCTTAAGGTAACATAAGAAAAATTTTCTTTTTAAGAACAGCATGGCATGATCATATTTATATACATGTAAAAGCTTTTTTTGGTTATGTAGAACCGTGATTGTTCAAATCATGAACAAAAGGATTGTTTAGGGCTGCAAAGAACAAATCAGTTTAGTATAGATTAAAGTCTTAAGAACTATTAATCTCAAACACAGCAGAGCCATGGTCCGGAAGTATGCTAGGGCTACATAATGTGTTTAAAGTGTAACTTACGAATGCAAATGAACAATCTTTTATAATATTGATCTAGAAGTTATCTCAGGCAATAGAGAATTAAAATTTGTTCAGATCATAAACATACTTCCCTTGAAACAAAGAGAGGGAACACATTTTTACAAAAGAATATAAAGAATTTACAAATAAAAAAAATCTTAAGAACAGCAAAGCATTGAATTTAAAGAATTCTCACTTTGAAAATTTAGGAATGTTCAAATCATATCCCAGTGGATAGAGCAATGCCACAAAGGGAGATCAATTAATTAATCGCTGTCTACTTTAGTTAGACATAGATGATAAATTATGCCAGTTTCCATCTATCGTTGATGTCACTGAAAAACTCTTCTAACTACACAATGATTCATTAACGTTTCAATTTCACTGTGAAATGAAATTGTTCATTTTTATTTAAAATGTCGACTTAGATTTAAATTGAACGATGTCTCCCATGTCAATTTCAATAGTCCTTACCCACAGACGTCAAACATAGGGAGAGCTCCATTAGATTAACATTTATTTAAGGCCTCCTTAGCATCAGACACAAGGAAAGACGCACGAGATTTACATGGGCATTTGCACTCCTTAGCCACTGATGTATCATTTGGCGAAGTTTTTATACTGATAGAATGATTCGGAAATCAAGTCAACTAACATTTAAAGATTAATCACAGATCAGATGATTCACACAGAAATGGAAAGATGAAAATAGAAATGGAAAGATTAAAATTCATTCAGGATCAAAATTTCAATTCCAAACTGATTTCTGCATATTATAGGCAAAGGGCTCAGGTGAGCAATATGGCCTTTTGTTTCATAAATTTCGTCTTTCTTTTAAATTGAATTGTTTTGTTCTGTTTCAAACACTTAAAATGTAACACATTTTTGATCGATCAGATAAAGTTTAAATAGAGATATTTTAGCCCAGTTATAGGTTCATTAATTAATAATTAAATAACGAAGCATGAATAATCTTTTCAAGCTATCGGTTTATGCATTTGAAGAACTATAATAGTTTTCCTCTATCCGCTAACATTGATGAGATTTAAATGCCAATAAAACTAGTTAAACAAGATACCAGATTTTTTTTCAATGCTTATTATGATAATACTTATCTTTTAATTAGTTTTTAATACAGGGGGTCCATTGAATAGGTCTGTTACAAGTCGACGTAATTTACTCGCAGGTTAACAAATCCTGCATGTTGACAACAAGAGGCCGACAGGCCTTTTAGGTCACCTAAGTATCATGTAACAAATTTCCAACAATTAAATTGGGTTCATGTTTAAAACCGAAAGCCACGAAATTCACAATCTTTAAAGAAGCACAATTGTTAATAACTATACACTTAGCATGCTAACTTTGTGTACTTAAAATATCCAAAGTAGACCAGAGTAACAAACTTTGAGAGAAAATGCTTTTCCACGTAATATCCACCAGTTGTGCACAGTATTAAAAAAAACCACTGACCCCGGGGCCAAATATTTCAAAATTTTTGAAGATTAATACCAAAGAGCAGTTTACTATAGATTTACTTGAATTTCAGACTATGTTGCCATAATATCCAGGAGCACAGGATAGGATTTCCAAAGAACCTATGCATATTCACGATAAAACCTACAGAGCCCCATCCAAACACCAGAATCCCTGACCCAGAGGCCATGAAATTCACAAATTGGGAAGAAACATCTTTCCTCATTATCACTTTGCACATAGTTAATTGGTTTAATACCCAGGAGCAGAAGAGACGATTTTAAAAGAATTTATGAATTTTCACTTCATAAACAATAGAGCACTACCCTATCACCAGATACATGTACCCTAACCCTTTGGGCAATGGAATTCACAATTTTGAAAGAGGCAGCAGTATTCAACATAACTGTGTACTTGGAATGTTTATTTGATATGTACAGGGGCAGAGAAGATTTTATAAAGAATTTTCATTTTTACTATATAATCAATATAGTTCCACCCTAACACTATAACCCCTGACTTAGGGGCCATTAAACCAACAATTTTTGAAGAGGCAGCCTTATTTAACATAACTATGTACTTGGTTAGATTATTTAACGCCCAAGGGCAGAGAGGATGATGTTTTAAAGAAATGATGCATTTTTACTATATAATCTTTTTAGCCCCGCCCTAGCACTAGAACCCCTGACTCTGGGGTCATGAATTTCACAATTTTGGTAGAGGACTCAGACGCTAATTACAATCATGCCAACAATTAGACTGTTTGATGTCTGGGAGTATAGAAGGAACCTTTTAAAGATTGCATTAATTTTAATTAAGATTGCATTAATTTTAGTTGTTTTAACCCCACCTCTTAAGCCCAGGGGGACAGGTACCCTGAAACTCACGGTCTTTGGTCCCCTTTACCCACAAATGCTTTGTACCAAAATTGGTTGCAATTGGTTCAGCGGATGTCGAGAAGAAGAAAATGTTCAAAGTTAATTAACACACGACGCACTACGGGCGACGCACAAAAACTCAAAAAAATGGATAGCAATAGGTCAGCTGAGATTACTCAGATGACCTAAAAATAAGTTCCTTGTGCACAAAATTATCTAACTTTTCAATATTTCAAATATGTTTTCATAAAATACTGGTAATATTCATGTCAAAATAATCATATTATATGTTTTATATTGTATGTTGATTATTGTGAAATATTGAAACGATAGAACGTTTTCTTTGTTATTCAAATATGTGCTATTCATAATTTTTTTTAGAGAGAAAAAAAATTATAACCTAAATTTCAGGTCAGACGTGCCATACAAAAAATAAAAAATTTAAGAATAGCATTAGGACATAATCTAAGTCATATCTACTTTTTTTATATTAAAGCCTTCCACTATGTTCCAATTGTAAAATTTACCGCAAGAGGATGACAGATACAGTAATTGTAGAAGAGCCAGTTGTGATTGCTGATTGTGGAACTGGCGTGTTTAGGACTGGGTTTTCAGAGGATAAGGAACCAAACGTAAAGTTCCCTGCTGTTGTTGGTAAACTTAAAAAGGTATAATTTTTCACATCTTCATTTACATTGAGGATAAATAACCAAAGTATATTGGGAATTTTTTTTAAGATATTGTCATAAAATTAGAAAAAAAATGTACCAAATTTTGTATGAAATTGATATAGAAAGCTAAACAAAGTCTCATACCTATCATAACTTCAAGGGTACTGTGCAACAATATATCCAAGAAGAAGTATAAATCACAGCTGTGGATACTCAAACATTCCAAAAAACTTTTAGACAATTTGAAATCACAAAAATCAACAGCTGAAAAAATTACGACTTTACAACTTTATACACGTCCATTCCCCGCGATAATATAAATTCCAGGCTTTTTGATATCATTGACAACTGCTTTTTCAATAAAAATGGAACTCGTAAATTTACTTACCTGATCATAGGTCATTTGCAAAACTATTTTATTAAAACAAAATTTGATTGCACTTAAAAATACTCTGAAGTTGACATCAAAGAGATGCTTGAATTTCTGACTGTCAATATCAGTGTGTTTTTTTTTGAAGACAAGGTATTCCAACAATCTATTGTAATTCCCATGGATACAAATTGCGCTCCGGTTTTAGCAGACCTATTTTTATATTCATTTGAAGTAGAATTTGTGCAAAATATTTGGCATGACAAGAAGAAAACACTTGTTGTGGCCTTCAACTCGACATTAAGATATATCGACGACAGATTGTCAATTAACAATGGTGATTTCCATTCCTACGACGATACGATATATCCTGGTGAACTTGAGAAAAAAGATACCACAGAGTCTGACACTTCTATTTCATACTTGGATATTTTACTTGAAAAGGACGTTAATGGTAAACTAACAAACAAACTGTATGATAAACGTGATGACTTTAACTTTTCTATCGTCAACTTCCCTTACTTATGCAGCAATATAACTTCATCACCTGCATACGGAGTATGTATATCTCAGTTGATTCGATACGCAAGGGCATGCAATTCGTATGAACAAATTCTAAAACAAGGTAAATTATTATTGACAAGCAAGTTGATGAAACAAGAATATCAGCAGTGTGGCAACGCACTTTGAAAACAATTACGAACTTTGAAAAAAAAAAAATTTTTTTCAAATTGCGCTCATTCGGTCCCAAATTTAACGCACTTTGAAAAAAATGTTCAAAGTGCGTAATTTTTCAAAGTGCGTTGTAACACAGCAGTCTCGTTTAAAGTCATCATGTCGTAAATTTTATGGTCGATACAATGACCTTGTCAGCAAATACAATTTTTTCATTGAGTCGAATGCTGACTGACGTTTTTTATACCAATTGTTAATCCATTATTTATACACTGAATTTAAGACGATTTTTTCTGTTATTTCCAGATCATGACAAGGAGCACAAGGCGGGTGTGACCGGTCAGCAGGGAATGCTCTCTCCTCCATGGCACCTGATCCCACATCTGATATTTCGGAGGTCAATGTTTGCTCTGTCCCTATTTTGTATTGTTTTATGGACTTTTAGGTTGAATACACTGTTCGTTATCTCCACATCCTTCCCTTCTTACCGTTCACGGTAGCCTAGTGGTAGAGCGTTCGCTTCGTGATCGGGAGGTCCGGATTCAATTCTCGTTCCCGGCGCCGCGTCAAACCTTAGACGTAAAAATAGGTAGTGACTGTTCCTTCGCCAAGCGCTCGGCATCAGAAGTGAAAGTCACGGGTCTTTCGGATATGACCTTAAAAACGTAGGTCCCGTGTCACGGTAGGCGCTGGCACGATAAAGAACCCTCACTGCTCAATGGCCCTGAGTGCCGAGTATAGGTCTAAATTTGAAGCCCTTCACCGGCATACGGTGACGTCTCCATATGAGTGAAAAATTCTCAAGAGGGACGTTAAACAATATACAATCAATCAATCCTTCCCTTCTTCTAAGCACCAAGGAAAACCTACGATTTTAAATATTTCAGGGATCACTTATTTATGTCATATCAAATCAAAATTAGTCAAAAAAAATATGTACCAATCCGTGCATCAATTTTTGGTTTGTGTTGAGTACCCTTCGGGATGCCCAAATTCGACCTGTTCGACACACCACTCAAAATCTAATATGTACAATGTTAACATATGTGTTGCCCATCCTTCCCATGGCCAAGCGCTCAGTATTAGAATTGAAGGATATCAACAGTGTCATTTAAAGTCATCATTTCACAAGCTTTATGGTCGAAACAATGACCTTAATTGTCATCAAGTACAGTCTCTCATTAAGTCTAATGCTGGTGGATGGTTTTTTTTTTTTTTTTTTTTTTTTTAGAAATTGTTAGGTCATTATTTTCATAATGAATTCCCCATAACAAGAAGGAGCACACGGCGGATGCGACTGATCGGGAGAGCATGCTCCATTTTCCATGGCTCCTGATCCCAAGTCCGATTTTTTAGAAGTCTGTTTAGCTGTCTCTCCCTCAAATTTCAAATCATTATTTCTGTTAATTTATGTGAATTAAGAGTAAAATTCATGTATAAGACTAGTATTAAAGAGAAACATTATATATCTAAAAAATTAACCAGAATCTATAAAATTATTTATTTATACATACTAGTTTGATATAAATTGATTTTTAAAAGTGCACCAAATGACAGCATTCGTGACGTAAGAGAGGTAACTCTTGTTTACTTCTAGGACAGCAACAAATCATGTTTTGAAAAAAAAAAAAAATAGACGTTTATTTGCTTTGACAGTAAGACAATACCAAGTTTTCATTTAATGTGTCATTTACATTCAATATATCGATATACCGTTCACAAAACAAACTGCGACTTGTACTATAAATCTGAGAGTTACCAGTTATAACACGATAACAGAAGAAGATGTAACCCCGGTTTGATGCAAAGTTAAAGTAGAATACTTTTCAGTTTGGGCCCTTATAAATCTTTGTTACCTAATGTGCTTTACAATGAAATGTTTCAAAACCTTTTTCATGACCAAACCAGGCAAATCTTACTATACAGTTATTGACTGGGTATGAGGGCAACATATGATTTGTTGGACCTGAAGGTGAAAATGTTGCCCGAGGCCGCAGGCCAAGGGCAACATTTTTACCTTCAGGTCCAACAAATCATATGTTGCCCTCATACCCAGTCAATAACTGTTTTGTTATACCCTTCACTGCTCACTTAAGATTGATCAATTGAATCAATACACGCTATTTCATCAGTTATTTTATATATGGAAAATTATGGCTTCTTCAGTAAATATAAAACATCAAGCTGAGAAAGAACAAAACAATTATATATCTATTGTATTACAAAAATTATTTATCACAAAACATACTCTTCCCTTCTTCCTTACCTTGCTGTTAGAAACAACTCTTGTAGCTCTTAACTTCGGCAATTTTCGCGTCGCCGATATTGAACGATGATTAATTATTTGTGACGTAACAGACGAGTGACGTTGCGGTCTAACAATTCTTATGTAAGACCGGTCAATAGTGAAATTGTTAGACCGATGTAATAAACAGTTCTTTTGTTGGACTTTTTATTAGTAATAAATATATAGAAGGATATTTATAAGGGTATAACAATCTATTTTATATTCGCATACGTATGATTATTCAATGTCAAGCAACATCTTAAGAACATCCAAATAAAGAAAGATAATTATAATTTCATTACGACAAAATTATATAAACTTTTTTTGATCGAAAATTATCTAAATATTTGTTCTTTTCTTTGGTTTTAGATATATGATATAAAAAACATCACACCACTGTTTTGATCTCGTCCCTGCTATCAACCCTCGGATGGTCTCGGCCCGTGCCCTCCGGGCTGGGGCCGATACCAACCGCTCGGGATGATACAGATACGCTTTATAATCCGCGAAGCGGATTATAAAAAAGCGTTAACTGACCCAAACCAGATTATACTCGATAATATGGCCAAGAATTAGAGTCATTCCTTATAAATTAATTAAAAGATAAATAATTCAATTTTTGATAATAGGAATCTTTTATTTTTACATCAAATTGAAATTTACAAGTTAACTGTGATACGCGCATGAATATGCTAAGCAACGGCCGACGAGAGGACGGCAGACATCTTGGAATACACAAAAGTGTAGTGCCGGTTATTTTTCAAAATTGAAAACACAGTTATTAAATGTGGAGTTTGCCATGAATCCTGCTGAAAGAATATTCGAGGATTGAAGGGAAACTATCCCGGGATTGGATGACGAGGCGGAAATGGGAACGTTGGATGACATGCGATTAATGGACTGGCTTTGGTCCTCAGTCTGCAATTTAGGAATACACTCTGGGCTGCAGGTAGAAACGATAAGTCTGCTAAGTGTGTCTCTCATGTTTTTCTTTTGGATCGTGGTACAGTCTCTGTTATAACTTCTAACCGAAGCTTCACTCTTGTGTCCGCTCATATGCATTATGTGTCTTATTTCATACCCGGCATCGTTCATCCCCTGAATAGCTGTTGCCTGTAAACAGTGGGCTGTGTACCTTCGGGAGCAATTAGAATGCTTTGAAATATCTGCCCAAAATCTAGTAAATTGGTGTGGTTTAAGTGGAATGTTGTCATGCCAAATTTTCAAAGTTTTCCGAGGAAGAAAGTGCGGCTTTGATACAACGATTAAACAGGAACTCGGCATTTGGATCTGTTTTTGATATAAAGAGTTTAAGCGTATAATGGACATTTATCTCCGGCGCTAGGCACAGCATACATACGCTTTTCCTTTGGATTTTCTGTAGAGTCGATCCCACCTTGCCAATCTTTTTGTTTTGTTTCGTGAGATAATGTGACATACTCATCGCCATTTTCATCCGTTTTGAAAACAAAAGAGGCCCGTTTCAGTTGGTGATGGAATTCTAATCCACCTGTGACAAATTGCATTGAAATTATGAACCATGTTCTGAAGCGGAGGGTGATTGGATTTTCTGTATCAAAAAGGTAAGCAGAAATTTTGAGCAAATCAGCTTGAGGTATAATTTCCTTATGTTGTGTAGGCTTTGATAGGCCGTCCTGCAGATTTTTCTTCAATTTTCCATCTAGAATGATGTTACTAGTGCGAAATTCCCTTCCCCTAACAATATCAAAATCCCGTCCCAAGTCCTGTAGGTATCTGTTGAGTGCTGATCTGATAGATTTGAAAGAATTTTTATGGAATTCGATATTTTGGCTAGGTTTTCGTTTGTCTGACTGTTTACATGCTTCTGCATAAAATGTGCATAAAATATGCCAAGAAATGTGTTCAAATCACTGGCAGAAATGGTCTCGAAATCTGTCAGGTATCCTAGTGATTCCATACTCCAATCTAGAAAAAAAGGGGGGGGGTAAAAATTGTCAAAACACCAGAAGAAAAACCTGGATAGCTTAAAGAAAGCGCTAATGATCATATGTCATGAGAGATTTGGGTGCAATTCCCAATCTGGGTTAAAATAATGATGTATTGATATATTAATATTGCTTTACCCCTTTCAACTTATAAAGATTTTTGACCTTGAAATAATTTAACACCACATTTGGTGTTATTTCTAGTACATCTTGACTGCCTTTTTTCCTGGAGGTCAAAAAGTTCCTTTTCTGTGGCAGTTTTGAACCTCTTACATGTAGATTGTCCAGAAGGATTTTCAAATTTTGGTGGAGCAAAGTTTTCTTGTCTTTCAGCGGAAAATGCAGCCTCTAATTCCTTAATTGCATCTTCTGCTGATGTGGGAACAATTTGTTCCAGTTGGAATTCGTCATCAAGGAGGAAATCTAGAGTCCCCCAGTCTACATTATCTTCATTCTTTGTTGATTGATCAAGATGTTGATTAAAATTATAATTTAAATCAAAGTTTGATGCCATGTTAAAAAAAGATGTTTATAAACAAAGCAGACGTTCTATGACCGGATGTCACAGAAAACATTACTCACCCAAAATCAATCCTTAATTTTTGTTTTTGCTAAATGTGCATAAATGGAAGAAGAAATCTTACTTTAACTAATACATCAATAAAGTTGACGAAGAATTTATACTTTTTAATAATCTTATCTCCTTTACTATCTAAGTTACATAAATCATGTAAACAAACAACTACATGCATATGCATATGTAATATTTACATTCACATATATAAAAAGTAGTTCCGGCAGAGTTTGTCAAGGGGGCTAACCAGGTTATACAAAATGGAATAAATATTTCCTGTGTGTTTAACCAATAAAAATGCATGGTACAATCAAAATTAAATTATATCATATACGAAAAAACATTATTAAATAAAGTTCAATAAGTATTCCCCACTTGCTGTTATAATTGAAAATCAGGCTGTGCTTTCCATTTATGCCACAGGTCGATCGACGGGTGTGGTAATCAGTGTTGAGGAAAGTACGTCTCATGTAGTTCCAATCTACGAAAATGATGTATTACAGCATTTTGTTTAAACATGGTATTGCAGCTTAATGGCACTCACAGAGGACCTGATGCAAAAACGTTATTTTCAAACATTGTACTAACGGGGTTCTTCACTGCTTCATGGGTTTTGTGATCGAATTAAAATAGAAATGGGATCTTTTGATAAAGCAAAGATGTACGAGATAGAAATCAGCTGTACTCATCATGATTACACCCTGTCTGCATGGAAGGGCGGGTCAAAGGTTGTTTCTTAAAATCTGTTTTCGGAAAAGTTGATCACAAAAGAAGAGTACGAGACAGGGGCAGACGAACTTCTCTCAAAATATCTTTTCTAAATTTAAGTAACAAAATTCTACTTACATCTTTTAATTGTCGCCCGCGTGGCGCAGTGCTTAGAGATCTGCTCTAATTCGTCACCAGAAACCCCAATAAGGCTTTGCCTCGGATTTAGAAGGGGTCTCAAGATGGCCCCCAAACCTCACATTTTTTATGGCTATTCCGACTTTTAATTTTCAATTTTGAAGGTATGAAAAATGTTCAGTTTTAAAAGAAAAGACATCCTGTGTCGCTGTCATCCTTACTTTAAAAAGATTAAGGATGACAAAGAGGATTGCAATACGTTTATTTTTACAAGCATTTAGTTCTAAGCCAAGGTTATTACGTTAAGGTCAACGCAGGGGTAATAAGGAAGCATACAAAATATTCAACCTTGAATATTTACATACCGTGTATTTTTCCTTATGAAATTCATTAGAAATCCACGACGTTCAAATTTCTATAACAAACGCGAAACCTTGTCACCGCGCGTTAGAATACACAGTAGGAACTATATGCATTTTCTTTCATCTAGGAACACCAAAATGTACAATGTTTTGACTTAATTAAATTAAAACCTATTTTCCTGTTAAATTAACGTAAAAAATACTACAAATGTGCGTTAAGAATTAAACTCTCACTTTTTTCCTCGCAATGTTTGTTTGCGTTATTTAACTTTGCAACGTCATCTGACGTCACAAACGGCTCTTACGTCTATCAACCGCGTCAGTATTGAAGGGCGTTAATTTCACATTAAAGATAAACGAAATAAGCAATTATGAAGAAGGAAAATTAGAAAATGTAAATATATATAAGCATTGAATTCATATTTTTGGCTGTCTTCGGTCCTATAACACACCTGGCCGTGCCGACAAATTTATCATACCGCGCTAACGCACGGTATTCAATTTGTCGGCACGGCCAGGTGTTTATAGGACCGAAGACAGCCAAAAATATGAATTCAATGCTTAACTAAATCAGTGCTTTATTATGACGTCATAGTAGGCAAGATGACGTCAATTTTAGAACACAACACATTTTAGAACACAAGTTTTCGTGATATTGCTATTTAGAGATGTAATCTAACTCTAGAAAATGAATAGAAACATGTAAACATTAACAAAAATAAAATGTTTTTATTTTGTTATGTAGTATCTGTCATTTTGATTAGAATCTAACAACGATGACGTCATGTGTGTACATCGAGTAACTTGGGAATTGATCGTGTTGTGTAAAGTGAATTTGGTTAAGACGGAATGTACAAAGGTGCGTGAAATGGAGTTTAAAAGGAAATATCGTGAATATTTTGTGAAATTCATAGAGTTCAGTTAATTATACAGGTATGCTAATTTTTTTTTCATCGATTATATTCTCTTTTGAAGAAAGTTAGCTTTATAAGTATTCCGGTCGGCCTTTCCTCTGTCATTCGTGACAAAATAATGCGATAGAACAACAATAAGCTGGATATTTCAAAACATAAAATTTGTACAGATGGAAAGTTTGCCCCATGACAAACTTGAAAAGTGCTGCTAGAATCCCAAGTTAAACATGGTTTTAGGAAAAATCTCGGTTCATATGTATAAAATTCAAAATATAGGGTAAGGTTTTGTGCGAATATATGGAATAATTATTTTATTGACAGGACAGTGGGATTCTAGCGGCACTTTTCAGGCAAAATAGATGTTTTTCAACTACATTGTTCATTCAAAGAATGTATTAAACTCCGGGGTATTGTTGTTCTGTTAGCTTTTTTATTAAGGAAAATTTCGCTATGAATAGAAGTCACGTGATGCCGTGGCGGCGGTGTAGGTCTTTGTGCTAGACACTCTTTTATCTGTATGCAATAGATAATAACAGTCTACGTTTATCAGCGGTTTGGGTAATTTATCAGACTTAATATTCTTCAAATAGTCTAAATTTTCCGAGAAATTACTTATATGCTTCCTTAACATACCCGCGAAGTTAACATTTTCTTGATCAAGACTATATAGTAAAAAGTATATAAAGGTAAAAGGAAAACGATTCACAACAAAAAGAGAAAGAGTTATATATCATCAACGCACGTAAAAGATTATGCGTTTATAAAAAATACATAGATCTTTAATCGATCTTTAAAATCCACAACATAGACTAATACATTTGTACGTACCATATTTAGTGGCTATGGTAACACTTATCAATTTTTGCGAATAAGAAAGAAATACAAATAGAAACTTTTTAAACCACATTATGGATAAACAGTAAACACGTCTACAGGATATTTACGTTCTTTTTTTTTATACCCCCCGCTTGAAAAGCGGGAGGGTATATAGTGATCGGGATTTCCGTCCGTCCGTCTGTCTGTCCGTCCGTCTGTTACGCTTTTGGGTATCCATTTCTTATCCGCAACTCCTCTCATACCACTGAAGGAAATTTAATGAAACTTTCACAGAATCTTTATTACATATTTCCATTGTGCACCTCCTATTTTACTTTTTGATCTGACATATATTTTGGATTTTCCAGAGCAAAACATGGATACTGCCAATATATTCATATGGGAGGCAGGGGGTATCATTTAGTGAGCTCATTGCTCACAGTACCTCTAGTTTCTCATACAATCGTGGAACATATTTGAGAATTTTTTTTTAGTTTTGTGTGATCAACACACCAATATCTCACACAAAGCTAAAATACTGGGTACTTCCCCTATATTTATTTTAAAATAGTTTGCACATATAAAAGCAGCCAAAAACAAAATAAAATAAAAAAAACACAAAAAAAACAGCCAACGCTGTCCTACATGTACGTTTTCTTTTACTTCTCGGTACCCTCATTATACCTCCGCTTGAAAAGCGGGAGCTAGGGTATATAGTAATCGTTAATTCCGTCCGTCCGTCCGTCTGTTACGCTTTGGGGTGCCCATCTCTTATCCGCAACTCCTCTCATACCACTGAATGAAAGGATGAGGTGACATAACTGCTATCTGGGGCCCCTTTTTCCACGACGAATTATATTTAATCTACAACGATGTTTGTAGTTTTCAAACATGAGTGAATAAATACGACGCCTTTTGAATAGTTTCAATAGTTCAGACACATTTTAATTATAAGGAATACTGAATTATCTTTGATTTTTTAGATCCCATCGCAGCTAAATTCGGCCAGGTTTGTGAAAATATGTTCTTTTATGGCAAGAGAATGGGCGGATTTTAGTACAATAGAGGGATATGCGTGTACGAGAAGACCTTATATGGCTATTGTTATTATTTCGCACACAGTCATTGTCCAATCCGATGACAGAACAACAAAACATGCTGGTTTATTACGTTTACATTTTATCAAAGACACGTGATTTAGGTCTATTTAAGTTTATAGTTTTCTACATTTCAAACGTTTATAATGGTCAGCCAAGGCTGTTTATACTTAATTAAACGCATGGATTTTCAGCATTTACGGTTTTAGGACAAGAAATGCACATGAAAGTTGTATTCACTGATACTCGGGAATACGTGTAGACCCAGCGAATTGCTCACTAATCACGCTACAAAAACTTTAAACTAAATGTATATTTATCAATTGTTTGTAATTGTATATGAATTTAATTTACGTAATCTTAGAAATTGTACATATGTAGATCCGCGTCTAATCTATGACTCAAATGCATTAAAACATTATCGGAAAGCAGTAAAATTCCAAGCATGTTTCCATAGTATTTTTGTGGTACTCACTCGTAACGAACTTCATTCTGCTGATTGGTCAGTTAGAAAGTATCGCCAGTGCCTCGATTAGCATATGAATTTATTTTTACGTCAGAAAATCTTGTTCCGTCGATCTGTTCATAATGGAAAAGGCCAGTGAGATTTTACATTTTTTAAAAAATAGCATGTGAGCGCAGTTAGGTACAATTTTCTCCTTTCACATATAGGTAGATTTCAATAAAATACAGTGACCAGCCAAAGGAGAAAATTGTACCTACCTGCGCTCGTATATTTTATGGGCTTCAAAGAGTGGGGCGGGGTCAAACTTCAATGGTAATTGGATGTAAACATGATACCCCTACCCAAATAAAAGATCTATATCTTTCAAATCACGTCTCTATTTTTGTTAAAAATGGTATTTCATATAGGTATACATATCAGTGATTAGTTACATACAAAAATTTGAGTAAAATTCGGACATTTAATTTTTTGTCAATTTACCGGGGGCCGCAAGTCACCTCATCCTTTGATGAAATTTTCACAGAATCTTTATTACATTGTGCACCTCCTATTTTACTTTTTGATCCGACACATGTTTTGGGTTTCCCGGCCACAGGAAAACAAGGACTTTTTCACCAGTTATAACCATATGGGAGGCGGTGGGTATCATTTAGTGAGCTCATCGCTCACAGTACCTCTAGTATTTGCATTATTTTTACAAACAAAGTCGCAATGGCACCAAACATTTTTTTGTGAATTGTTATTTTTCAATAAGAAAATAGTTTTCTCTTGTATGCTAATAAACACTAGAGGTAAAATACCTGATAACTGCATAAGCTCACTTAATGATACACTCTCCCCCCCCCCCCCCCCCCCCCACCTCTTATATAATTTTGGTTGCAAAAGTTTCTTGGGGAGACCCAAAAAAGTTCAGATTGAATAGTAAAATTGAAGGTGTGCAATGACATATGTAATACAAAATTTGCAACAGTATCCTAAAATTTAATTCAGTGGTGTAGATGATGCGGATAAGATGCGTAAAAAATACAAAAGTAAAATTAATACATACTGGTTTTGATATTGCAATAACATTTGGAATCTTCACTGTTGGACCCTCCTCCCTAGAAAATCCAGCTCTGAGATACCGTGATCCAACATCAATTATCACTGTCTTCGAATCCACAGTGTCTTTATCATGGCTATCCATGGCTGTAAATATTTTAATCTAATCCCTTAAGTTAAAGTAGATGATTGACTTGTTTGGTCAAAGTATTAAGGCTTATATACCCTTATTTGTTAAGTACGTTACTCTTTACAGCCTTTAATTATCTCAATCCATAACATCAGTTTATAGTTGAGATTTAGTGATTCTGTAGACCACCTGTTTTGCTTTTATATTAACTGTAACAATTCCTTTTTGCTGTTTTATTAGACGCCAAATATTTTAAATTGATAGTTTTTAAGAGTCTATTGTAGTGGTTTAAAAACCAAAACCACTATAATGTCTGTTATATACAATAATTATTAACATATACTATTTTAAAGTGCATTTTGATGCGCTTTTTGAAGAATTTCATTTGTGTAGCATGATCCTTGGAACTCATTTTTCTTTTAATTTTTTTCCCATAATAATTTTCATATTGATATCATCATAGTCAAAGATTCATGATATTTATACCCTTAGGTCTTGATAGTTCTGTTAATCATAATGATTGAGGAATATCCTTTTAATTTGTTGGTTTGGGGATGTGCTCAAACAATAAATTTACGTAATTATCTGCATACACAGGCAACTTCGCCACATATGATCCACATATGAGTATCATATGGGAATCA
>PRKT01001648.1:12335-61356 GCA_003671525.1 Saccostrea glomerata | reverse complement strand
ATACATGTCTGTTGAAGTCTTAGAAAATTTAGATAGTTCATTGTTATTAATGCTACTTAGTTTTTATTATATTATCGACTAATTGTCTGATAAATTTTCAACAAATTTTTTCAGTTTTGTAAAGAAATTAAAGTAAAATCTTATTCACATTTTCTGTTTTTATTATAAGTATCATAACTAATGTTACACCCCCTTAAAGGAGAGAGTATGTTATTGTTCAATAAAAGCATATTGCACTTCAGAGTTGATAGTACAAATGCTATATTCTGCAGAAATACTGAGATTGGCCTCTTTTTGACTAAATTGTTAATGAGATAGGCATTAAGCACTGGTTGAAAAGAAAACCATTCTTAGTAATTTTATGCTTAGATCAAGCCCAATTACTGTAAATAAATAGAAAGAGGAAGTCCATACTGTAACATCTACATGCATAATTCTTGCAAGTAAAGGTCTTTTACTCAGGTGAGCTATGTGGCCCCTGGGCCTCTTGTTCTCTTTATGACTAAGCAAACTTACTCCTGATCTGTCAGAGTTTCCTATACATATTTCATTGTTTTATAATCTTTATCTCTAAGTTTTGATTGCGCGTGTATACATGTCAATCAAGCCAAAATGAATACAACTGAATTTTATGTTAAAGTATTCCGGGGTAGTTTCGATTTTAACTTCTTAATGTGTTAATCAAAAATGGTATTAGAGGGTAGAGTAGGCCTCAAAATGGAATCATCGTTTGGTTCAAAATATTTTTCTCTACTGGAAAAGAATACCTGAAACTTATGTGAAAGTATTGACCCTGTTGAAGTGTAAATTCTAAATTGTTCAAATAATGACTCTTGTGGGCAAGATAGGCCCACAGTATAAATAATAATCGGGTGAAAAACAGCAGGGCAAAAGTTACTCATGGGTTTCTTGTTTATATGATTGTAATAATATTAGTGTAATATTATAGCAACGAAAATAGTGAAAAGTATTTTGTTATCTGAATGATATTAAAAAATATAACCCGAGAACATGGAAATAGGATGTTTATTTGTATGTTATTTAAGGTTTCGTCAAAGGTCAACATGTATAAAAAATTATTTTTAAAATAGCTCCAAAACTATGTGTGGTAAAAAGTCAAAATGTTTACAGTTTATAAATATATCATTGATTAATAGATAGAAAGTACCACTTGATAACAAATATTTTTTAAAAGATACTTTTTTGAGAAAAATTGTATCAGAAAATGTGCATATTCAAAGAGAAATGCACCTGCTTAATTCTGTCCTTTTTGTGAAAACCCTCATTGCAGAAATAATATATGTTTATCATTGAAGGGCAAGTTGGACGTGAATGGTCTCTGAAAGGCTGTTATTGAAAGCATGACATGTATAAAGACAAGACCCATTTAGAACCCGCCATTTGCAATGTACTTTCGCTTTCAAGTCTTAACATTTGGACAAAATAAACAGGGAAAACAACTTTCCAGAGGCTATCCAAGTCCAACTTGCCCTTCATTGATAAACATATTTTGTTTCTGCAGTGATGGTTTTCACTAAAAGCACGGAATTAATTAGGTGCATTTTCTGAAAAAATATGCATTTTGAAAACGATTTTTCTCAATTTTCTCAATTTAAATGTATTTATAAACTGTAAAAGTTTTAAGTTTATACCTCACATAGTTTTGGAGTTTTTAAAAATAAATTTTTGGACTTGTTGACATTTGACGAAACCTTAAAGTAGGATTCTTCTCTGGTTTCTGACTATATGGAATATTCAAAATACATTTGTTGATACCTGGTATGTCTTATATATTTAGATGTAAGAAATTTAAAAGACCATACTTTTCTTTCCACATCACAATGATACAACTTTAAATAGAAATGGTAAACTGCGTTTGAAAAACTAACAGGGACTATATTTTTGGCGGAATGGTGGCGTATGAAAATATCTACATTTCTGCCTCTCAAAATTATTATAGAACATTGAATTTAGTTATAATTTTTACGCAATCAAAGACTAGACGAAATTTTCAAATGTAAGTTAAATTGATAATAAGGGACTAAAGTTTCAAAATATATCAAATAAATAAGATTTTTTACACATACTAGAACTATGTTGGCTTTTAAATGCTTCAAATCTAAGTACAGATTTGAGCCAAACATCCGTAAAAACTAAAAAGTGTTATTTCTCTCTTAGTAAACGATCAAAACTTTCAGTTTTTGTATCTTTATGTGACAACTTTACTACATGTGAAAATTGGAAAAAGTTAAATATAAGAAGCATATAAAAATAACTAATAAATCCTTTAAAAAATAAGAAAAGTAGAGGAAATTCGAATTAGCTAATATCCATTTTATCTAAATGTCAATTTGGTAATATCATCTTATAGGCCCTATATGGTAGTATCTTTTTATGCAAAAAGAAAAACATTCAATCTTTTGAATTACAAGTAGGGATCGCATGATTGGGAACGGTAATTTTTTATTCTTAATGTCCAGGAAAAAGATAATGACCATGACCTGATCTTGCCTTTAATATTAAACGGTCAAATTTAATCTCACTGATACCATCACTTAGTGATATTGTCCTCTTGATTCTTTAAGAAATTCATTAATTTTTAAATACAAGAAATGAGAGAAGAGTCCTACCTTAAACAACCCTCTCGAGAATTTTTCACACCTGTGGAAACGACGCCACTTGCCGATGGAGAGATGCAAAGTTCGTCCTTTATTCGGCACTCAGGGCAGTTGAGGAGGGATAGATCTTTTTCGTGCCAGCACCTACTGCGACACAGGACCTAGGTTTATACGGTCTCATCCCATAGTGGGGTTCGAACCCGCGACGTACGGATCAACCCCTTACTTAGTGACTCTAGAGCAGACGTTCTAACCACTGCGCCACGCAGGCGACTTTAGGATGACAAATTTAATCAAGCATAAAACAAAATCAATAATTATTTTTCCTTTTTAGATAGAGATGCTAGACATAACATTCTGTCGCTTTTAATGAAGAAGAATCCTGAGTTGAACATTAAAGATTCATCTGGGAAGACAGCCTTCCAAAGAGCAGAGGAAGAGTATCAAGAAAATATTTCCTTCAAGCGCACCGATTACATATGGTTGTCTGTTTTTATGAAAGAGGCGCTGCTTGCAGGAGAAATTTGCGAAAGGTCTCAACTTAATTCCTTGCTTGTCTTGGCATCTCAGAGAAAACATTTTGATTTTATGATCATTTTGGTGGAGAAAGGTGCAGATTTATCAGTAAAAAAGGATCAAAAGGGAATTTTACATCTTTGCTGGTCACGTCAGTATCATTATGAAGGTAAAATTTAGACTCAGATCACATTTCAATTTGGTATCAAATTATACTTAAACTAATTTGTTTTGTTTTCTCTTAATTTTTTACAGTTACTTTAAAGAATAATTTCAAAACAAGACTAATCTTAAGGGTTGATATGATAATGATTTGATATGATACGATGATTGCACTTAAGGTATAAGTTATTTTTTTAACCACGCCTATCAATGAACCAGTAGATTTATGTAGAAATAAAGTATATTTTTACCTAAACTCATGAACATCCAGTTGTTAATGTTGGGACAATATACGGCTCATATCTATTTTTTAAAGTCTCCAAACTACAGTCGAGTAAGCTACTAAATTATCAGATCCCCGAGTGTAAACTTATTTTGACCCGAATGATATTATAAGCACCTTTTTCACGTGATATTCCACTGCTCGATATGCTTTTATTGTGTTTGGCATTCTGATTGAAAGATGATGCTTAGGTATATACAATGAAGCGCATTGAAGTGGTTAAATTTTCCGTTTGGATGAAACGTTCTGAGTCGTGTTTTGAACGTCAGTTATAACAATGACACGCCCATTTCTTTAGAAACGAAAAAGAAAAGAAATATTCGCTGTAATGTTTAAGGAAACCACACTCTTTGTAACAAGCAACATGAGTTACACCGAAATAGAGAATTTAAAGTTATAAGAGAAAGAGTTAGAGAGTTCCCGCTTCTGTAAAACACATTATATATTTCTACATAATTATATATTTATCATGTTTTTTGGAGTTACATGTACCATAACACATGTATCGGTCGAACACGTGCTTACTCGGTGTTTATGTAGACCGTCAATTTGATTGGCTATTAAATTTATGGAATACCTGTTCTACAGGTATTCTAATGAACCATTTGTCCGAGTTTTTCCTTTCTTAAGAAATGGACGTGTCCTCATATGAAAATTAACTTCTAAAGACAGTTCAAAACGTTTCATCCAAACGGAAATTTTTACCACTTCTATGCGCTTCACTGTATCGACTTCCATCGTCTCAAGACACGGTCCGGAGTCCGCATGGAAAGGATGTTACATTTTGGCCGTGGTTTGCAACGATGATTGACTTCCAACTTAAAAAAGTGGATTTTGCGTAAATATTATCACGGTTTTAAAGATTATACATTCTTCCCTTGATCTAGTATTTTTCATTAGGGTGTTTTGAAAGAAATCCTGGAATTCACTATTGTCAGTGCAAATCAGTTGCACGACTAGTAGGTACAGTTGTGCTTATGTCACCTCTGTAATCTGGTCTACAGGCATCTATAGACAAAATTCATCCCTAGACAATACACTGTATTGTAATACATTATTTGTGCGTCATTAAACTATGTACATTATCTCCATCTCTTCTCCATATAAATTCATGGTAAAGAGAACGGAAAAATCATGTGCTAATGTTTACTATCCGCTTCCATGCGATTTAAATGTTTCCGCCTATTTCCGAGTATCTTAATTTCGAAAGTGGTCCAGTTCAGTTTTCCAAAATTTAAGTATTATACATGTTCTTTTTAATGACGAATTGCCTTCAAGGCATAAATAGCAAAAAGATATGAATGCACAATTAACATAGATTGATTTAGCGATGTATTGTTATTAAAACATTAAAATGGATAGCCGAAAAAAGGGTTCCAAAAAACATATTGAAGTCCATTCATACTTTAATTGCTCTAAAAATATCTATGAAATTGATTGCATACTAGTATTTTGATACCTATTATCCTTTAATTTCCCCCCTTCATCAGAAAAAGATGTGAAAATATATGAAATTGCAGCTGTAAAATGCTCTATTACATTAATTAGAGAGACCGAAGGTATCTCCTGAAGAATTTCTGAACTTCTTACGGACAATTAAAAAACACGGTGGAAAATTGAATGACTTGGACAGGGATGGGAACACACCACTTATATTGTATTTGAAGCATGGACTTAATGACTTCGACAACACTCATGATAAACTGGTGGATCTGAGAGACGAGATAGTATCACTTCTTGCTTGTGACGGATCGACAGTGAAAAAACGGGACAACACGGGATCGTCAGCTATACACATTGTCTCATCAAAAGGATGGTTAAGCACGATGAAAATCCTAGTACAAAAGGGGGCCAACATTTTCGAGAAGGATGACAAACAAAATACATGTCTTCATCTCTGCTCAATGGGGGGTATAGTTAGATTTTTTCTAGTACCAAAAGATATAGATAATTTTTAAATTTCAAAGTAGAGTTTGACAACAAAAGCACAAAACGCGTTCTTCATTTAGCAATAGTATTCTGTAATGATATGATTAGCATATATGAGCCTTTGGAATGTACAATAAGCTATAGATTATGAACAATTTACTTATTTTGAATATAAATATTAATTTCAGCGCCTGGTGAATTCTTATATGACATGATCGTATATCTAGTTGAAAGAAAGGCAGTAATAAACGAATTAAACATCAGGGGTGAGAGTCCACTTTTCGTTTTGGTTGATAAAAGAGTTACTTTATCTGAACATAAGCGTGTCGAAGTTATTGAATACTTGCTGAAAAGGGGAGCTCTTCCAAATCTGCATCTCAAGCTCTGTAACCCTCTAGTAGCAGCGATTCGTTCAGCAAGTGTAAAACTAATCCATCTCCTCTTGGACTACCACGCAAAAGTAAATGATATTGAAGATGGACCAAGCGCTTTGCACATTTTCTTCAGATGTCTTAGCAGCTTCAATAAAATCTACAAAGGTAAATCAATGAATGAATATTGGGGCTTTTAACAAAAGGCTTGTAGTTCGAAAAAAAAAGTAGGCCTATGTAATTATTTTAATGAAAATACAGATTTTTGAAGTTTTAAGGTGATATGAGAAGATTTCGTATCTTTGGATAAACATAATCTTTAATGAAGCACAATTTGTAACAACAAAGCAAAATTCTATAAGTTTTTTTCGTTATTCATTAAAAAATTCATATTCTAAAGATGACATAGAGAATGTTGCACACGGAATATTGAAGAAAGGGACGAATGTAAATGACAGAGATGACACCGGAAAGACTGCTCTTCATCTTGCCATCAAAGCTTTGTGTTCCATTGACCGAAAGTTTAACGCAGAGAGTATTATCCAGCAACTTCTTGACTATGGTGCAGATATAAATGCTTTAGACAAGAACGGACATACTCCATTAAGTATAGTTTGTGAAACAAGAGGTAAATTGATTGTACGGTAATGAAAATGAGATCTTATATTTGTACAATATTGCAAGTCTATAAAGAAACAATGTTTATGTTTATTTATTGAAAGGAATAATAATGAATGATATTCATTATTATTCGGGGTTATAATAATTGTTGAATTGAATAATAATAAGAAGACGAAAAGCATGATTACCATTATTTGAAACACATGGACGAAAATTAAAACGGATCAATATCTTGAATATTGATCACTTGAATCGGTTTCTAAAATTGCTCAACCATGAAATGCATCACGCTTCATGTACATAAAAAGTGGTTTAAAATTTAAAAATGTGTACGATTATAACATGTATGTTGATGGCATGCTGTAGTACGATTTGATACTTTGCAGAAATAGTCATCGTCTCCCCTACCTCCGGCCAATTTGAATTTCTTGTCCAGAAATATAATATATACAGCTCCCTTTCCAAGGAAAAAATTCAATTCTTCAGAATCAAATTTCAATGTTTAACGTTTTTAATAAACGTATACAAGTCAGCTACAGTAAGTTCTATCTACCTGGTCTGTTCTTGATTCCCAGATTTCATAAAATCCCTTAAACAAGTATACATTTACAATACTGGTCCAGCCAATGATCTACCAAGCCCTTATCTTTAATCCTTACCAAAAACTATAAAATGTACTACAGGAGAAACTTCAGATATACTATGCTACTGTAAATTCTAGAAGTAGTGTAAATCAGATGTAGATCAGCAAAAAATCGAGAGATCTTTTAGAAGCATTAAAATTACTTTTGGACGTGGAAACCGGTCCTTCGGATGAGACCGTATAAACCGAGGTCCAGTGTCGCAGTAGGTGCTCGCACGAAAAAGATCTCTCACTGGCCCTAAGTCCCGAGCATAGGAAAAAATTTACAGCTCTGCTAAGTCAAGTGGTGGCGTCTCCATATAAATGAAAAATTCTCGAGAGGGACGTAAAAGAACATACAATCAATCATTCTTGCATTAAACTCACCACTTATTCCTATGCATAAGAAAAGTAAAAACACTAGTCGAGGCATTCAATTCGACTTTCAGGTAACCAGTATATAGACGGTCTTGATGTTTTAACAATTAACAGAATTACTTAAAATCTGAACTCGATAAATTTAAAATAAAACATACTGAAATGTTTCATATTTGGTTACAACAAAAAGACGTTTATGGCCAACTAACGACTAAATTGTATAACAAACGAGAAGACTTAAGCTTTTCCATCGTCAGCTTTCCTTATTTACAGTGTGCAAATATTCCACTAACACCTGTTGCTCAGTAAGGGAATTTTACTCCTCTCAGATAACTGATTCCACCTCTTTAGTTTACAGGTGCAGGTGCTTTTTTAACAAATTTGTATTTTGTAGACTTTTTTATTTTTTCTGACGTTAAGAGGACTTGTAGGAACTGATAATCGTGATATCAACATTAAGAAAATATCAGAGTTAATCTGGTAGTGGAGGGAAGAAACTTTTTGTTTTAAATAAAACCTCTTAAGCTTAACTCTTGAATTTACAGGTTCAATTTAGTAAATCAATAGCTATAATCTTTTTTTTAAATTACAGACTTATCTTTGCCATCGATGATATCAAAAAGGTTATCCTCATGGTAGCACAGAATAAGACAAAAGTGAGCCTTTTCAAATTAAGTCATCTTCATATTGACAAGATATATGGTCATAACGAACAGCATTCAAGTACAAAGTCCATTAAACAAAATACATCGGGAACGGGCCTCCAAAAAATCTGAGGTGGGATCAGGTGCCTTGGAGAATGAGCCCCCTGCTGACGTGTCCCACCCGCCTTGTGTGAAGTTTTTGATTAGCTTTTCTTCTTCACGAAATGATACGGCCATCTCAAATTGAACTTCCTTTATACAAGAAAAATTACTTAAACACACTTCCTATTCTTAAGTAATGGTTATATATGTAGTTCAGAAGAAGTGGTTAAAAATTAACATGTTTAGTTATATTTTTAGCTCACCTGAGCCGAAGGCCTAAGTGAGCTTTTCTGATCACATTTTGTCCGGCGTCCGTCTGTCCCATCTGTCTGTAAACTTTTCACATTTTCGACTTCTCAAGAATCGCAGCGCCAATTTCAATCAAACTTGCCACAAAGCATCCTTCGGTAAAGGGGATTCAAGTGTCTTCAAATGAGGGGCCACGCCCTCATTCAAATGGAGATAATTGGGAATTAATGAAAATTTGGTAGCATGTTTTAAAAATCTTCTTCTCAAGAACCACTGTGCCAGGAAAGATGAAACTTATGGGGAAACATTCTCAGGTAGTGTAGATTCAAGTTTGTTCAAATCATGAACCCCGGGGATAGGGCGGGGCCAAAATGGCATACCAAAGTTTTACATAGAAATATATAGGAAAACACTTTAAAAATCTTCTTTTAAGAATGAGAAAGCCATAATTTATCATATTTATATGGAAGCATCCTCAGGTAGTGTAGATTCAAGTTTGTTCAAATAATGACCCCCGGGGGTAAGGCGGGGCCAAAATGGCTGACCAAAGTTTTACATAGAAATATATAGGAAAATTCTTTAAAAATCATCTTCTCAAGAACGACAAAGCCATAATTCATCATATTTATATGGAAGCATCCTCAGGTAGTGTAAATTCAAATTTGTTCAAATCATGACCCCGGGGGTAGGGCGGGGTCAAAATGGTCGACAAAAGTTTTACATAGAAAGATATAGGAAAATTCTTTAAAAATCTTCTTCTCAAGAATGACAAAGCCATAATATATCATATTTATATGGAAGTATCCTCAGGTAGTGTAAATTCAAGTGTTCAAATCATGACCCCCGGGGATTGGGCGGGGCCAAAATGGCTGTCCAATTTTTTTCATAGAAATATATAGGAAAAACTTTTTAAAAATCTTCTCAAAAATAGCAAAGGCATAATTGATCATCTTCATACGGAAGCATCCTCAGGTAGTGTAGATTCAAGTTTGTTCAAATCATAACCCCGGGGGTAGGGCAGGGCCACAATGACCGACCAAAGTCTAACATAAAAATATATAAGGAAAATTCTTTAAAAATCATCTTCTCAAGAATAACAAATCCCTGATTAATCATGGGACCAATTTCTACTTTTTCCTAGCCACAGTGCTCATGTGAGCGTTGTGGCCCATGGGCCTCTTGTTTAATTTAAAAAATGAGCAATTTTCATTATTTTCATTTTTGGATTTTTTAATTCAGATTGAGATTTATAAACGCACACATGCAGTCTTTCTTGTATCCTCACTTGCCTCGAGCAACTTTTTCTAAACCTTCTTTTTCGGCCATCCATCCTAAGTCACTTTTCAACAATATTACTACTAAAAAAATGGACTATTTTTGTATAAATTTTGTTTAATTTTTCCTGTTCTGCAGGAATGTGTAGATAAGTGACAAGTGTTAAGATATCTAACAGTAATTAATATTTTAAACGATTAATATAAATTGAACGGGGCAGAAAACACAGAAGTAGGTTAAGGTGCTTAAGAGACGTGAGCATCTAATGTCGACGGCTCGCTCAAGCATTAATAAAATTGATGAGTAGTTTAAACACAGATGCTGGAAAAATGTATTGAAACATATCTGATTTAATTAAAACTAGATTTACTGTGAGCAATGAGCTCACTTAAAGATACCCCCATCCCCACTCCCACCCATCCCCCGCCTCCCATATGAATGAAATGGCAGTGTCCATGTTTTGTTATGGGAAACCCAAAATATGTGTCGGATCAAAAAGTAAAATAGGAGGTGCAAAATGGCAATATGTAATAAAGATTCTATGAAAGTTTCATCAAATTTCATTCAGTGGTATGAGAGGAGTTGCAGATAGGAGATGGGTACCCCAAAGCGTAACAGACGGACAGACGGACGTACAGATGGACGGACACATCCGGATTACTATATATCCTCCCGCTTTTCAAGCAGGGGGTATAATAACATTCAGAATTTACAGGTCGAATTTGCAAACAAAGTTATGATAATGATCTCATTTTATATAAGATTTCTGAAGCCTGTGAACATTAATTTATTTGTCAATAGGCTATCCTGGTTTAAATATTGATCATACTAAGAGCATGCGCTTAAATACCATATACATGTACTGGTGATAGTGTTGTATTATTACGCAAAGATGGAAAGTTGATGATGGAAAGGTTTAAATCGTTTCGTTTCCAAGATGAATTTATATCTAAAAGATCAATAAACTAGAGGTACTGTGAGCAATGGGCTCACTAAATGATACCCCCGCCTCCCATATGTGTATAAATGGCAGTGTCCATGTTTTGCTATGGGAAACCCAAAATATGTGTCGGATCAAAAAGTAAAATAGGAGGTGCACAATGGCAATATGTAATAAAGATTCTGTGAAAGTTTCATCAAATTTCATTCAGTTGTATAAGAGGAGTTGCGGATAAATGATGGGTACCCCAAAGCGTTACAGACGGACGGACGTACAGACGGACGGACGGACAGACGGACGGACGGAATTAACGATTACTATATACCCTCCCGCTTTTCAAGCGGGGGTATAAAAAAGGCATCTTAAAATTTCCTAAATTAAAGATCTAAATGTATTATATCTATTTGGTACCGCTCTGACAAGGCTGTATAAATATTTGGATATCAGAATAACTAATTTTCTATCAAATTTATTTCAGGCTCGACTGACCGTGCTAATCTAGGTTGTTGTCTATTATCAAAAGGAGCGGATCCAAACATTGACTTTGCATTAAACCAGTGCATGCGAAATATTGATTATGGTTTAAATGCTGACTGGAAAGTTTTCATACTGTCTTTGATACAAAACGGAGCTGATCCAAATCAATACAGAGATGGCAAACCGCCCATACATTCGGCCATCAAGTCAGGGCATCCAGATATTGTAAAATTTCTTTTAGAGAAAGGGGCAAATATTCAGTCGTGTGATCAAGATGAAAATACTTGCTTGCATTTAGCGTGCGATTTGAGTAAGTATGGAAGTATTAATCAGGAATATATTAAAATATATTTATATTCCTTCTCATATCAAATTTCAAGTATTACCTATTTTCTTTAAATTCCAATCACTGTTGCTTAGATTTTTTAAATACAAGTCCTTGAAACATTCCAATAGTTTTTGAGCATTTTGATAGTAACCATCCTTCCCAATGGTAGGTGATGACGGAATTCGTTCTGAAAATGAGACAGAGTCATAAAGCTTACTCATGAAACAAACTGATCAACTATTGTATATGTATATATACTTTTTTTTCTTTAAAGGATCGCCACGACGTCATCTGACCGCTTTTAATGACAAAATAACGTTGTTCCTATTTAAGTGGGATTTTTCTCTGGTTTCTGACTAGATAAAATATTTAAAGCGTATTTGCTTATATGCCTTATATATTTTGGTGTAAGAAATTAACAAGACAATATTTTTCTTTCCTCATCACAATTGTACAGCTTTAAATACAAATGGTAAACAGCGTTAGGAATCTAGCAAGAACTATATTTTTGGCAAAATGGTGGTGTATGAAAATATTTTCTTTTCGCCTCTCAAAATTATTATATAACAATGAATTTAGTTATACTTTTTACACAATCAAACATTTGGAGAGATTTTCAAATGTATGGTAAATTAATAAGGGACTAAATTTTTAAAATAAATCAAATAAATATGATTTTCCTTCATACAAATAAACTAGATATATGCTACCTTTTAAAAGTTTTCAATCTAAGTACAGATCAGTAAAAAGTGTTTTTCTCTGTTAGTAAACGATTGACTTTTTGTTTTTTAAAATCATTTTGTATTTTCATGTGACAACTTTACCACATGTGAAAATAAGAAAAGATTGAATAAGGAAGCATATAAAAATAACTAATATATCCTAAAATTTCAGAAAAATAGAGATAATTTCGATTAGCTAATATCCATTTTAGTAACACTATTTTTCAGTAAATTTGGTAAGACGCTTAATGACACTATATGATACTATTTGGTCTTTAAATTTATAGTAAAAAAGAAAAACATTAATATTTTAATCTTTTCAAATACAAGTAGGCATCGCATGATTGGCAACAGTATTTTTTTTATTAATATTTTCCAGGGAAAACGTAATGTCATTACAAAATTTTGATTTTTATTATATCATGGGAACATAAAAGAATTACTAGAAAGATAGGGAAATTAGGGAAAGTTTACCCAAAAAACGTATAAACAAGACACATGAATCATTTATATATTAAGTATATTTTACTCCTACTTTTAGAGGCAGAATCCGAAAGGGATGAAATAGCTTTGCTTTTGCTTGAACATGGATGCAGTGTCAACAAATCAAATAAATGTGGAACAACTCCATTATCAAATGTGATAAAAAGAATGATAGAAGATACCAACTCCATGAAAATCGAACATTCAGAAACAGCGATAGTTGCAAAAGTTGACCTTTCCTTGTTTAATAGGCTGATTTGCGGTGGTGCTAAAATAGATTCTGTTGTAAAAACATCAACATCGTAGTAAGTATATCATTATATTTATTAATTCAACATTATCTTTGATTTATTCATCGAAAAATAGTACTATATCTTAATTCTAAACAAATATATTTCCTAAAGTTTACCTAAAATCCAAGCGAGTTTAACATTCTTTTATTTTAGCAGTTACTATGGAAAATCGATATTGTCCATTTTGCTGAGAAATGAATTTTTTGGGGCTGCAGCTACCTTGCTAAAATGCGGATATAACTGGAAAAATGATGGAGACTTTAAGAACGTGGACTTTTCACATCAAGAAAATTCAACAATTTTAATAAATGGCAAACGGTACAACAGAATTAGCTACGAACAAGAGAAAAATGAATTTTTAAATGTTTTGAAGAAACAAGAAGAAAAAGAGGAGACATCACTTTCATCTTTATGCAGAAATGCAATACGAATGAAGTTAATTGATGCAGGACAAGGAGCCGAGATAGAATCCAAAATCCTGCTGCTGCCCGTTCCCGGACGAATCAAAACCTTTTTGTCTTTAAGAGAACACACACAAGACTTTGAACAAATGCAGTTAGAGTCAAAAGAAAGGTATAAAAATAACAGTTACGGTCATTAAGTTGTACTATGTCAGTGATGATGTGTAAACAGATATATTTCTTTCATGTATATATGTTGCCAAGGACTTAAAAAAGGACGTCGTAAATAAACCATATAAGATAGTTAGTGTATTCAAAATCAAATACAGTAATTTCTTAGTAGTGGCCTGGGCATGGCAAACATGTATTTAATGTGTTTTATGATCATTAATGAAAATTGACACAAGTTATAAAAACAATTTATGCTCGATGTGTAGGATATTATTGATTACTAGACGCTGCTTCCATAAATTTAATCATGCTTACCCATGCATTTTAATTAAGTTGAAAAGATAACATTAAGTAAGTTTTAACCTTCAAATAAATAAAAATAAAAAAAATAAAAAAAGTTTTAACCTTCAAGACATCAATGAGTGCATAATCTTTTTTGTCAAAAGTTGAGGCATATGAACAAGATAAAATAGAGTTTTGGTGGAATTTAAATTTAGTTCGTTTCAGATACATGCATATGTCGATAGCAAGTTGATCCAAATATTAAGTAGTCTCAAGTATAAAATGATGTAGTTGTCGGCCTATGAGAGAGGGGCCTACTTTGTTCATCTCTTCATATAAACGTATATCTTACCTTTCAGCAAACGAAACATTATAAATAGTCAAAGTGAAGATTTACACAATGTAAAACTGATTTAATAAAGAATTTTTGTATTGTGAATATATTTGGTGAGTAAATCACTATACAGACTTGTATGGAAGTCATATTTCATGAAGCGCTTTTACGCTGCGTGAAAAATATACCTACGTGCAACTCTATATAGTCACGAGTAGACCGAATTCAAAAGTCAATAACCATTTTATTAAATGGTCAAGAATTTTACAATACTTTGACACCGTCTCCATCAAATAAAAACACCCATAATATAATTGTCACGTCTTATCTAATTAACAACTAGTAGTTAAAAATTGAAAAAAATATTATTTAACAATAAATACTAAATCATTTACTTTCAAAAGCGTTTTATCTCCTTGGTACTGGCGTCTGACATGTTTACATTCACACCGACACATGCTTTGAAACACGCAATCTGATTGGTCGAAAAAACTGTGAGCAAATCTATGGTTGATCAAGAGGGAAAACCCGAATAAACCTTATATGAGGTGAACTCACTCTGAGATACATCTCAGGAAAAGGCGTCTAGACCATTCAGAGAGCACCGAAATTCCTGATCATTTAATAATATTATTTATGCACCAAGCATTATCAAAGCCTATAAAACACATTTCTTGTTAATATTTTTTGCTGGTCTTCATCGTAAAATATTCTTAACTCTCTAGGAACCCTTATTGTGTCGTAACTTCATTTCTCTCTATGTTTATACCTTTATCCCAATTGACTTTTATAAATTGATATTCAAATTATGTTTTCATGGTATGTTTTGCGAAAAAAAGCAAACAGAAACATTTAAAATAGGTGCTTAAAGGTCATATAAAAATTCAACATTCTAGGATTTGAATTTAAAGAGAAAACTACAATTGCCTTATGCAGATATCAATTATATCAAAAAGACATTATCTACGTGTGAACAAATAAACGTGATTCATTTACATATTAATTGACTATTTACGTTACTTTTGCAGCACCCCAACAGGTATCAGTATACAAACACTAATGGATGCATACTTTCCCCATGGAATAGTTGTGTCAGACGACGAATATTATGGAAGAGATGATTCTGATGTTGATGAGTACATGTATTACCACGGAAATGACAGTGATTCAGATGAATATTACTATTAATCAACATTCTGTTAATAAGAAACCGACATGGTGTAAACTTGTTCATTTTAATTTGCAACAATTTGTAATTGTTTCTAAGCAGATTTTTTATTTAGATATGACAACTTTATTTTTAACCTGAAATGATGTAGGACTACAGAATATTATCATTGATTTTTTTATTGTAAAATAAGTCGTCTTAACATTTTTATATTTTTTTAAAGTAAGAAAGTATGTAGATTTTTTCATATAATTCGGAATAAAAATCAGCTTTGTTTTTCTTATGCTTAGATAGATGTGTGTGAGTATAAGGTTGTCAACATAAGATGACATCAGCAAATTTTTCTTTCTTTCATTTATGTATAATATTGAATAAAGTGGTATATCAATTCATAAATATAATACCAAAATTATTAAAACTATTAGTATAGATAGGCAAAAATGCCAATCAAAAAAATAATTTAAAAATATTCTATTGATACAACAGACAAAAAAAGGTATAAACCAAACATATTTTATTTTATGTGATCTGATTTTGAAAACCTCCATATACATGTACACCGTCTCATAATAGAGAGCTACATTTAAAGATATGTATGCCGTGTTAAACAGTATTTTTGCACAGCTGAAACCAAACAAAAATTTCTGGAGTATGATAAGCTACCAAAAATGAAGCATTCTTGCAAATTCGACGAAATTTTATTCGGTATTAACAAAGTACTGGTCGGGAAAAGAACATGATATTCTCATGCATATTTATAAAGGACTGACGTTTATCCTGGATCTGCGCATGTGCGCGGGAAAAGCATCGTGAGAATCATCAGGTCGAGGAAAATATTTTTTGTGACGTCTGTTCAGTGAGGGACACAAATAGACCAATCAGCTCAATGAGTTGCATTTAATGCATGTATGGGTTACTACATAAAATACTACATGTGTTTTTCAAAAAGGCTAGTTTTTTAAATCGCTGTCAGAAAGACTTGATGCATTATGTACATTATTATCTACTAATCTCATGCTCATATTTGCATACAAATGATTAACAATGATGAAAATTAAAGTTTTCCCCACTCCATTGTACAGGACCGTTTGTTTAGAGTTTCCCCGTGCTGTACTGCTAGTGGACATTTTCGGTTGGGTGAACATTTACGGATCTTCAGTATGGAGCGCATCATGCGCAAAAGATATTTTATGTCAAATACAATGTATGGAAAGTAATTTAAACTGCTATGTTTACACCCTGAATGGGATATCGTCAATTATCCCTTTTGGCTTTTTAATATGAACTACATAACATATGTAGATGAAACTTACATACCATACATCTTGCCTTCTTAGAAATATAGTTGGGCTAATAAAATAAAATTGGTCAAGGAATTCAAGGTTTCTAAAAACTATTCCAGTTTGAGGGTACAACCAAGCATTTTGATGAACACCATTAAGAAAAATTAATTCGGGTAGGTAGCATTGGGTTTTTTTTAAAGTGGGTGGGGGGATAGAACAGTTAGAATAAAAATCAACTAGCTCGAAGAAATCTGACAAGTAAAATAGGTTCCAATATCTTTCACTACTAAATTTTATTCATTCACTACAATTTACTGCCAAACTCCAAATTTCACTTTCGAATTAGCCTGAGCCAATGCTGATAGCCTACTTGCAAGATTTTTTATATTATTTTCAAGGGGTCAGAAATACTGTGGTTCATATGTAAAGAATATAAATATATTATTTAGTAGTATTCTGGTTTTGGCATTCGGTATATTGTGCAGATTTATACATGATATTCTGTGGAATACTTTTTGTTGTTTTGAACCATTAAGAAATGCAGAATCGAATGTATCTAATAACCATTTTGATTGATCAAATTATATTATTTGTTTGTATTGGTTATTTCATTTTGGCACAACATGGTTTCCACACTTCTTTATCCATAGTCGCTGACAGCTGTAGAAGTTCACCCAACCGAAAATGTCCATTGAAAAGACAATTGCACATGATTGTTCCTCGGTACAAAAAGCAACCAACTCTGAGGTGCTCTCAATATTGACAACCCCTAACTCACGTGTTTGTAGTAAAAACGTAGTAGACCATCATGCTTTTCGCTTCATTCAGGAGTTTGGACCATTGTTTGCTGTAAACATGCGAGACAACGTGGTCATGAATATTTCAATAAGAGGCGGTTTTTTATCCGACACGGAGAGAAAATAATTTTTATCAAATAATATTTCATAACTTTTAAAAGTGATGGAGTGGAATTGTCTTATTTGCAGAAAGTATATAACTTATATAACTTGATGGGACACCACATATATTTATTACTTTTAAAATAAAACACTAATACGGCATATATAGCTTTAAGATTGAAAGAAAAATCATTGATACATTGAAAGCTACAGCAATCTGAATATAAACTTTACAAGTGATTGTATGGTATTCATTTTTGATGATGCCGCAATAGAGAGATCTATACAATTTGAATACTCTATGTTTTGTCTTGTTTCGTGTTACAACCCATTCAGAGGTCATTCACATGCTTGCACGTATTTCATGAATTTTACGAAATTATTTTTAATTGTCACGCCTTATAATATATATCTATGCCTTAGATTCCACAGTTTTTCATTGAAAAGGAAGAGGCTAGGGTATTAGCCAGTCAGAATTCAGCACATAAGCAAAGATGCCGATGTGTTCTTTATTATTAAAAACGAATATTAGGAGTTCACATTTTATCTATTTAAATGTATATTGTATATTACTAGTATATATATCCTGTTAATTTGAAAACTAGGAAAGATATAATCATTTAATGTTTCAGCCAATAAAATTACAGCACGCCTATATGCACTTGTTTTTTTACCCAAGAGCTTCCGTATATAAAATATTGTAGAACCTTATAAATTGTAACATATACGTGTACCTACATATTGTCAAAATACAAGAAAAGCGGTTTTTAAACAATAATTTTTTTTTAAAAATCCAAAAGTCGTTAAATTGATACTGAAGATTATTTCTTTAACAGTTAAGTAACTTTGCTTACTTACGACATCAGCGCTTTTAAAATTGACTACTATTTTTGTCATTATTTCTTAACCTTTTAGTCACTGTATCAAATCAAAATGATTTGTGCAATTGAATTAATTAAACCAACTTTTTCCATTGCCACAATGTAATATTTCCTTAAAAATTTCACATCTTTTAAATCCAAAGTTACACTAATAAACATTTTTCATTTTCTTCATGGGTAGAGAAAATCCACTTTCCACACTTACTCTGAAAAAGGTCTTTTTTAATATCATTGTATCTTTTTTGACATTATTTAAAAACCTCTAATTCTTTTTTTCAAGTTTACAGGAAAAAATAACAATGAAAAATAAAAACTTATTTTGCCTTCGTTCTTTTACAGTTTCAGAAAGTTAGGCTTCTTAAGCGCCATTGTTGTAAGTGAAATAAGACCACGTTATTCTAACCATTAAGTAATTGCAGACTGTACATCAACAAGATTTAAAGATTCTAAAAAATAGGCCATAATAATCAGGATTTATTTTTATGCCTCCTTTCTCCTTTACCTCCACCTGAAATTCAAAAGTTAACTTCTTCACACATTGGCCATACCTAAGTTAACAAATTACTTTGAATCCGTCTCGAAAACAGCCACACAGACATGCAAATTTACACATAATATATATATATATATATATCTATAACGTGAATTCCATGCCAGTGGGTGGAGAACAAAGTCTATTTACAGGTAACATGTATCTATTACCTGTATTCCATGCCAGTGGAGGAAAAGTATATTTACAAGGTATGGGAGTAAAAAAAATAAGAAGTTGAAATGTTAATATCTCACAATAATCAAATAATAAACTTTCGCATGAAAATTTGTTTGTGATGTTGGGCTTCTATCAGGCTAGAGTTTCACAAAGGAGGAATGCTATTTTTACAAATTAAAGTAAAATGAAAAGACATAAATGTTGTGACTAGTCAACAGGGGATGCTTTTCACTCCTAGTCACCTTATCCCATCTCGGGAACTTCTAGGTTTCAGCGTGTTATGCCTTTTTTGAGAAATTTCATGGTTTTCTTTTAAGGTAGTCCGATCCTCAGGTTTATAAAATTAGCAATGAAGTAATCAAAAATACTCATATAAGTATCTCTGAATCCATAAAATTATGTAATTTTATCCACAGTATTTCTTTAAAGTTAAAGATTGAAGTTAATCATATGATATAGGGAAAATTGTCAAATCTTCAACATTTTTGCAGAAAAAGCGAATTGGAATATCAACAATGCATTTTCTAATTGCAAATTAATCAACAAATATATTTTAGCTTAAAAAACAATACATTTTTTAATTGCAAATTGATCAACAACTATATTTGAGGTTAAAAAACGATAGGTATCCAGCCATTCAGAGAAATTGTCATGATTTTTTATACTTATTTGGTATTTATTTTCTTCTATCTCCGACAAGTATTCTATAATACATAGTGTAAAAGGCTTTTGCTATCATTGCAAGACACCACAAATCACTTCTCATTTCATATCATGCTACTAAACATTGGTATCTAAGGCTCGATTCAAGAAAACTTTATTTCCCTAAAACTGTATTATTTTTTTTCCTTTCATAGGGTACCAATGTCAACTTTTATAAGAATTTTTCTAAAACTTCCAAAGACCTTGAATCTTATAAAGATGAATAAAATGAAAATTGGTGCATGAAAAAACTTCATTTTCAAGCTTCATTTAATGTATTTCAAATAAATACTAATTTTTGGATTTATCCTTCCTAGCTGAGGATTGGATATCCTTAAGATTGATTTTTTTTAGTATATATTAGTATATTATTATCTACTGATTAGTTGAATTTGTTCTTCTATAATAACTACATCAACTTTAATGACGGACCAAGTTAATTCACACCCTTATCTACAAAATATTTCAATTTTCTGACTTCGGGAGACTACAGCCAGAAAGGAAGACAACTAGCATACCGTTCTTAACAAAAATATTTTCTTGATTATTGATTGATGTTTGCAGAATCTTTTTTATATAAACAATCAATACTTTTCACTTCCAAATTGCATAATCTCAATGGTACAAAATGTTCCTATTTGGCTGTTACTGTCAGTAAAGCAGAAGAGCTTATACTGTACTAAAGTGTCTGTCGTCCATCTGTCTGTCCGTTCTTCTGTAAACATTTTTAAATGCTGTTATTATGTTAAGAAAAAGTATTTAACGCCTCCTTCTTGTACACTCGCCTATTAGAGTCAGCACCAGTAACTGGTATTCAATTCATTGAAGTAGTGGAAATATTCATATGTATACAACCGCTACAATATGTACCGATTCCATGGAAAAATAAATATTAAATTAGGATTTCGTATGTGCATTAGCAATCAAATTGCAAGCTACAAAAGTGTGTGCACGTTCTTTTAGTGTATACTGTATTTCATAACTGAAAGCTGTACTCCTCCAAATGCACCATAAATAGAAGTTAATAGATATGTCTCATATCACATCTGTTTAACTACTTCAACTCGACATTAAGATATATAGAAGACATATTGTAATTAACAATGGTAGTTTCCATTCTTATCTCGATACGACATATCCTGGAAAGCTTGAGATAAAAGATACCATAAAGTCTGACACATCTGTTTCATATTTGGATATTTTACTTGAAAAGACGTCAATGGTCATCTAACAACCAAGCTCTAACACGACCTTAACTTTTCTATCGTCAACTTCCCTTACTTATGCAGCAATATACCTTCATCACCTGCATACAGATTTTATATATCTCAGTTGATTCGATACGCAAGAGCATGCTTTAAGTATGAACGATTTCTGAAACGAGGTAAACTATTGACAAACGAGTTGATGAAACAAGAATATCAACAGTCTCGTTTAAACTCATCATTTCGTAAATTTTTTGGTCGATACAATGACCTCGTATGGAAATACTATTTATCATTGAGTCAAATGCAGACTGACGTTTTTCATACTTAGTGTTAGTCCATTATTTATACACTGGATTGACGACGGATTTTTCCGTTATTTCCCGATCATGATAAGGAGCACACGGCCTGTGTGACCGGTCGGCAGGGAATGCTCACTTCTCCATGGTACCTGATCCACCTCTGATCTTTTGGATGTCCTTGTTTGCTCTGCTCCTATTTTGTATTGTTTTATGTACTTTTGAACTTGAATAATGTTGCTTATCTCCATCTGTTTCACTCAGAGATTTATAGGATGCGACCTGTGTATTCTCAATTATTTTTTCATATGATTACAAGAGCATTATTTCAATTATAGACTTTGTTTTTCATCAATTCAAGACATATCCCCGGCACTACTCAACTTGGCGCGTGTACAATAAGTGTATACACTATTTTTTTTTCCAATGCTAGAGAACTTTTGCATTTACATGAATGGGTAGGTATCGGTTTTTCTCATGATGCATTGTTGTTTCAAAGATATTGTGAACAGTGATTCCTCAAAGATTTACTCAACAAATACTGATCAATACAATGTTCTTAATGACTTTGAATTTTTTATGATAACACGGGGAATAAATTCTGATTCACCAATCAACGATTTAACAACATTTTTTTTTTTATTAAAAAGATATTTTATTAAAGGTTATTTCAGAGACTGTCATCTATACAATAAGAAACACACTTACGTATCCGCCTGGGGTTTCATTAGATGTCATATAACCTTCGATTCTTTGATTGGTTGTCTAACATCTATATGGAGAATTTTCACTTTGTACAACAATATGTTGGAAAAGCTGTGTAAACAGATACAGATAATTAGAAACTTTAAGAACATTTTAAATCATAAAATTTTAATTTATCAAATTGAATAAGTATTCAAAACGTTCTACTTTGCAGCACGTTATACAACCATTACCAACGATAAATTAAAAACAAGGTTTGTGAACATCATAAACATCTGGATTTTAAATAAAAGCAGAACTTGTTAATTTACTTATCTTGCAACCAGTCATTTGATAGATTGACTGGTTAATTTTATATTGTTTTTACTTGCCGTTCAGGAATTTGACCCTCATATAGAGACGTCAACATATACCAGTGAACAGCAGGTAAATGGTTACAAATTTAAACCTCAGCTTGGTACTCAGGTAATAACAGCAAGGGATCTTTATCGTGTCTACGCCTATCGTGACACGGAGATTCGACTTTTAAGGTATCATCCGTAAGACCCACGCCGTTCTCCCAAAGTGTTGAGTGCTTGGCGTAGAAACAATAGTTGGTACCTAACTGCTATTGCCTAAGGCCAGTCCGTCATTCGAACATCCGATTTTCCGATCATGGAGCTAGCGCTCCACTGACTGAGCTACCGTGACAGTTTAGAAATTGGAAAAATTATTTTTATTTTTCAAAATTTTGATTTTAGTTAAAAGTACTCCACAGTTGATACCAAATAAAGTATTTGTGTGTCTAGCCTGACAATATTTATGCAGTTTTCAGAGATCCTCCAATTCTTTCGGAATTCTAATGAGTATCAATTTTGTTCCCTCTTAGCAGATTAATTTTTGTATTCAACTGAAGCAAAATTTGTTCTGAGCCTTTTGGATTAAAAGAAAAAAACACTTGCTGTATCGTTCAACTAGACATTAA
This sequence comes from Saccostrea glomerata, assembly GCA_003671525.1. Taxonomy (NCBI): domain Eukaryota; kingdom Metazoa; phylum Mollusca; class Bivalvia; order Ostreida; family Ostreidae; genus Saccostrea; species Saccostrea glomerata. Next base: position 38,340 of record PRKT01001648.1, on the reverse strand, counting down.
GATATATTTTGACGACGTATTATCAATAAGCAATAGTTATTTCTTTTCGAATGACGACTTCAAATAGTTCCTTGAACTTAAATTATACCAAAGAGCCCGAAACGTTCATACTCTATTTAGACATTTTACCGAAAAATAAGCGTTAGGATAACCTAATAACAAAATAAATTTTGTGATAAATGTCACAACTTTAACTTTTCTTTCACCAACTTTTGTTTCTCACGTGGCACTATACTCTAGTTATAACCTTAATATGGAGTTTATGTTTCCCAGTTGATTTTATACAAAAGGACAAGCCCTACATACACATCAATTACAGAAAGAGACAACCTACTGAAAAACAAATTAATAAAGCATGGTATCAACAGGTTAAAATCAACATTTTGTATATTCCATAGTCAATACAATGATCTTGTCAGCAATTATATTCTATCGTCAAGCTAAATGGTGACTGACATTTTTTTTACTAATTGTTGAAAATTATTTACACACAAAATTATCTTCTGATTCCTTCTGTGTGCTGGATCTCATGACAAGAAACGCCGGCGGATGTGACCGATCGATAGGGGATGCGAAATCCTCCATGGCAGTTGATCCAACCTCCGATATTTTAGATGTCTACATTGACCTGCTCCCGATTTTTTTCAATGGACTTTTGAGCTTGATTACTGTTCCCAATTTCCATATCTGATCTATAATTAATTTCAGGCAGGTGATGAATATTATTATATATTGATGATTATACGTACATACTAAAATATATCTTCATTCAAAACATTTCTCTCGAAAATCATATATTCAAATAAGTTGTTTCTTTCGCAGATTTTTAAAAAAGAGATCTGAATCCAAATTCGATTTCCCTAGAAACAATAGTTAAACAACCGATAAAAAGCAATATTGATTTTAACCCACTATTTTAAGCTGAAATGAGGAAATAAAGCATAGATACAATTGTTCTATGATGGATGATTTTAATGAGAGCCGGTTGCAAGAACAAGATTTAGAATATCTTAAAATATACAGCTATGCCCAAAAATACTTACCCTGAACATTTCAAATGTAGCACTGAACAAATAAAGATATTATCTGTTTTCTCAAACTGATTTTCTAGCCAATTTTTTTAATACTGTATGAGTATATTGAAAACGCAACACTTTTGCTAGGGCTTTTTTTTTATCAGAGATAATACCCACTTTCTTTTTTCCAATGACATTGTATCTTATTTACGAAATATCCCGTCTATTTGATCAACGATTCATGGCGGGTTGGACCGGACAACAGGAAATGCTTATTGTGGAATTATGGGATTATGTGGTGGCTCAATATTTTCGTGGTCGTACTTACTTCTCATCCATGAATTAACATCTTCAATTATTAATAGAAGATTGGTATAAAGTCAATTCCCTTTTCTAGCTATAAGAAAATCCATGAAATTCAATTCCCAGGAACCTGAAAAATGTACTGAATCCACGAAAATGAGACTCCGCGAATCATTATGATTCCTCAGTACTCCTCGAAGACAACTGATCCCACTTTAAGGATTTCTTCATAGTTTTGTATTATTTTAAATTTTTATGGGATCGATAACTGTTTTTATCTTTACCCTTTTTACATTCTATAGTGAATTGATATCAAAAAAGTTTTAGTTATTATAAAACAAACAATTTGATGACCACATGATCGTGGACACATTAAATCAGCCCAACCTGTAATCTTAAAAGTTATAAGTTTGTGTTTCAGTTTATATAAACAATCAGTCATTAATAACGTAACGAAATGGAATTCCAAATTACTCAATAGATATCAACCAAAGCTTTATTTAAAAGTATTTTATCCGCTGCAGGAACTAGTTCTTCAAGAGAGCAATGTAGGTTGTGTATAATGGAGATCCTTCAGCTTACGATAGGATATCTCTTTGGACAATTATACGTTTTATTTGGTAAGTTTATACAAATCTAAATAAGCATTGATTGAGGGTGGTACTTATAGTGATGATTTTATGAACATTGCTTTGAAATTTAATATATACAACGATATTACTGCCGCAATGATGCAAGTGCATTTGAAAACTCTAGAAAACATAACTATAAAGATAAAAATTATTGTGCGAGAATTATTTTGAAATCGGTATATAACGCAAAACTTATCTTGTGCAATTATTCTTTACATCTTGCTATCGCATATGGAATACAAATATACTGTTCATTTCTTTCTTTTTGCAATCAACGATTAAGAAGTAAGGTTTGGTCGGTATTATCAAAAATTTCGAGGGGAAAAATTTTCTTTCATTTACAGTTAATGAAATATTTATTTTTTATTAAAATTATATTTTGCATTGGTTTGAAATAGATGTGTCATAAAAAAAAAAAAATGAGGTCATTGTTCGCTTTATATAATTTAAGAATCATTTAACTATGACTGAGTAGAAATAAGCATTGGTGAAATTAATCTGTGTTTTGATATCTCCTCCGTGTATATCTAAAATAAGAGTGTCCAATAGCTCATAATGTAAGCTGTTGAGTTTCCCTCCAACTGATTTCACTAAAGACGCTCTCTTGTTTATCAAATAAATCAGAAAACACTTAAAGCAGCTATTCGTAGAATATTCTATCATGTACATAATGAAGAATACCACTGCAAGAGTTGGAATTAATATCTTTAATACATTTTTTCATAAAATAATGAGAAAATCGGCTAGGAAATGAGCACACTTAGTGCAAGTCAATATTCCAACAGATTTTGAAAGACCTGTCTCCAAAAACTACGAAGATAATCTTTTTTGATAATTTTAGTGTAATAAGAATGATATTGAACAAAATTATAGTGTATGTGATGTGTTGAAGTGATTGAAAAAATCTTAATATTATGAAATGGAGATGATTGGAATAAAAATAAATACCCTGTATTGCTGAAATCTTTAAGTATCAAATTAAACGAAAGTGCGTGTATATAAAAATAATTGATCACAGCTCATTGAAGACAAGAATACCTAAATATATGTAATAGTATTCAAGCTCAAAAGTTTAGTAAACAAAACAAATTAGGAGCAGAGCAAACAAGAACCTCTTAAACATCAAAGGTGGGATCGGATGCCATGATGGAGTGACCCTCATCTGCTATTTTATATAGAATTTACGAGTTCTATTTTATTTTATTTATTTATTTATGGACACAGTTTCAACTGATTTTTTAAAACAATTTTTAATGTTTACAATTCCTAATTTGTTGATTTACAAAGAAGATACAGAGCCTAAAATTCTTCATAATGTAATCAAGGCTCGGGCCTTGTTTTTGTTTACATATAGAAAATATATTTATAACAAAACGAGAATCAGCAATCGCTAGAAACTGTCTAATCGTATAAGAATTAATTTCTTTTTTAAAAAATCTTTGAAAGAACATATATTAATATATTTAACCTATGTAAACAAAAACATGGCACGGACCTTGTTTACATAACAAAGGTTTGGATCTCTTAATCTTTTATTTTATCTCAACTGAAATTCAGATTTTTCATTTTTGATAATCATGAAAAATACCTTAGTTAAGTATTTGTACGAGGGGTGATCAAAAAGTTCGCGAACTAATTGAATAACTTCCAATAAAGAAATGATATAGGGTTTCAGTGTTGAAAAATTTTCAAAGTAGACCTCTCCGATTTTAATGCGCATCTGCAACCATTCTGCCCATGCGCGGATCACGTGACATAAGCGGTCACGTGACATGCTCCTTGGCCTTCTGTTATAGAGGTTTTAATTTTTTTTCCGACTCTTATATTTCTTACCATGCAAGTTATTTTTACAACAGAAACAGTCCATTCGTCAGAAATGGCCTAATCTCGGCAATCGTATGGTCGGATAATGATATCCTTTTGTAAAATGAGCATGATGACCATCAAAACCCAAGTCCTCTGTCTTTTGAGCGTCGTTTGTCATGTGAATAAAGTATGGGTGCTTTCAATTTATCATATCTGATATGTTTAACGTCTAGGTAAACGATATTTTAGGGCTTTAATAATTATATTATTGTAAACATATTTATCTATTTTTCTAACTGTAAGGTGGCGATCTTTCATATCAAATTGCTTAACAAAGAACACGTCTCTTTCCCAGTTTGCTTTCACTGGGCATCAAAACAAATATCATTTTTAAACATCTCCTTTCCTTCACATAAACAGTCAATCCAATTAATTACAAAACTTCTGGCAAGTCTTTTGTCTTCATAAACCGTGTACAAATAAATATAAACTTCTGCAAAGGAATTTCCAAGATATATGTTTAACTTTACAGCCGTTCGTTTTTCGAATACCACTTAAACATCCATTTTTTGTCACAAGTGCTCTACCTTATGACGTCATTTTCACATTGTGACATCACAAACAAGGGGCAAAAAACATTCCATTACATATGCTATTTATAGAACATGTGTATAACTAATGTGCCAAATTTCATTAAGATCTTAATTTTGGTTTTGTAAATATATAGATAGTTCGCGAACTTTTTGATCACCCTCGTAAACATAAAAAAGGAAATATAAAGAACTTTATTCGGTAATAACCAATATTTGCCCCCCAAATCAAACTTTGATGGAGATATATTAAATTAAGTTCTTGAACAGGGGAGTATATGCTGACTTCAAAGCACTGAATATTTTCATAAATAATGACGCCATATGTACGTAATGACGTCACAAACATGACGCAAAATTCAGTTTTTTTTATGAATTTTACAGAAAAATGTACATATTTCGTCGATATTTTGAGTAAAAGTCACCGAGCGCATGTGTGTTCAGGATCAATATTTTGATATAATGTGTAGAATGATAATATCAATGAAATATGTCAATATTGTTCCTGAACAAACTTGCGCTCTATAAATTTTAAAGCTAAAATTGTTGAAATTTTGTCCATTTTGTCCTCTTTCTGAAAAAGGATATAAAATCGGACTAGTTTGTGACGTCATAAAAACAAAAATTGTGAATACACTGCTCTGACACTATAATGTTTTCTGTTAATTTATATTTCTCATACAATTTATTGAATTCAGCACATTTCAGGAAGTTTTCAAAATTTGACTTTTGTGGGGGCAAATATATGCAATATACCGCATATATTTCTTTGAGAATTTCAGCTGAAACTCTATCCATGTCCTTTAAAATGAAATACATTAGATATTGCTAATTGAAGGAAAACACAGACCTCTTTAAAACAAATAAAAAATAAATTGTTAAAAGAAAAATATAAAATTTCAAAAGCGTGGAACGAGAGGAATTTGATCCAAGACTACTTTTTTGATATGTAGTTGCTAATCATCTGAAATATTCTGACTATAAAAATAGTATGTATAATGCCAAAGCAGTTCACAAAAAATAGGTTTTCGTATTTCCGGAGGTTTTTTGTGGGTTTAACCCCCGGGAAAGATGACTCTTAAATCCTACTTTAAATTATTTCTCTGGATTACATTCTAGCATACCTTTTTTAATTTAATTTTGGTTGGATCAACCTTTAAGAATGTCTAGGTCAATACTAGTATTTATTTCTAAAACGATTGAGAAACACGTTACTGAAACACGAATATCAGCAGTCTCGTTTAAAGTCATCATATCGTAAGATTTATGGTTGTTACAATAACCTTGTCAGTAAATACAATTTATCATTAAGGTTTTTCCACCCTCACAATTTTAATGGTTCAAAGTACAAAAACTACATTTATTTTCATTTATTATAGTTTAAATTTACCAATACAAGAATTATAGGTCGCCATATTATTTAAGACGGGAGACATAAATAAACAGAAGTGTATATCAACATGAAAAAATCGTAAATTTTATGAAAATAGTTTTGTGAATATTATGTTAAAACTGGTTCAGATGCAATATTCTGAAACATAAAGTTCCAAAATACTTGCTACTTATAAGATAATTTTGAAATGTGAATATCAGGGAAACTATTTTACATTAAAAGTACAATAAAGAAAATGTCTGAATGAAGATATCTGAAAAAGAGTTATTCCCCTTGTCACAATTTTTCAAAGGTTGAATAATTGATTAAATAATGAAAATATGCATTATAAAAGTTAAAATTACTTAACAATATTTATCATTACACCTATTGATAAGCATTCTTTCAAAAAACGTTGTTCTATTGGGTGTGAATTTAAATTAATAACAGTTTTTGCAAAAACCTATGACATCATAGGAGGATGGAAATATTTTAAGTGATAGTCAAATGCTGACTGACGTTTTTCATACTATTTGTTTGATCATTATATACACACTGAATTGTTCATGGATTTTTTTCATTATTCGTTATTTCGTTATTTCCAGACACGACAGGTGTGGCCGATCGGCAGGGGATGCTCAATCCTTCATGGCACCTGATCCCTCCTCTGATGTTTGGAGGTCCGTGTTTGCTCTGTTCCTATTTTGTATTGTTTAATACCCAGTGTATATTGATTTTGCATTGTTATTTATTCCGCAAAATCTTTCCTCTATGTCAGTTCTTAAATTTAATTACCAGTAAAAAAAAATGTGTATTGGCTTCTTTTGTCTCTTAAGGACCCCATGAACAATATGTATATATATGACAGTTTCCAAAATAAAGTTTTTAACATGTAAAGAGAAAATGGCCATTAATGAAATAATTGATATTTTTAAAGTAAATTCACTTTTTCTGTTCCTTAACTACAACTAATGGGTTTTTAACAAAGTATGATTTCATGTGCGTTGTTTCACTTCTAGTTCGAGAATTTTTCAATATATAGAGACGTCACCATATATCGCTCAAGGGCTTCAAATTTAGACCTATCCTCGGCACTCGGGGCCATTAAGCAATGAGTTCTCTATCGTGCCAACGCCTACTATGACACGAGTCCTCGGTTTTTAAGTCTCATTCAAAGGACTCCCAAATTCACTTCAGAGTGCCGAGCACTAGTCGAAAGAACAGTTATCCATTTAGCCGCGACCGCGATTCCAACACACGACCTACCAATCACTGAGCGAGCGCTCAATCGACTTAGCTACCGTAATGGCTAAACAAGGTATGGCTTCCTGTTATAAATTTTTAATCAACTTTCAATACCATTGGAATTGTTTCGTCAGCAGCAGTAAGAATTAGATTCCCCTTGAGGAATTTTATCTAGTAGAGACAATACGGAGGAATATATAGATAAAGTGTGTGTTCGAATTGTAGGGTTGAATTTCAAAAAAAGTCAAGTATGCACCTCATGAATGAAATCAAATGTCTTGAATTCTAGGGAAAATAAAGTTAAATATATTTTTCAAGATCAAGTTTTCATTATTTATTAATAAGAATTACTGAAGCTTGCTTACATTGTAAGTACACTGATCCCATTGTTGCTTGATTCATACGTAATAGTTGTCGTTCAAAGACCATATCAAAGGAAACTAACTATAACTTCCTGTCATTCGATTCATGCGCGATAAAAATGTCATTAATTAATGATCATTGAAAGATAAGCGCATTATAAATCGTGTGTTTAATACTCTGCAGCACATGTCCTGGATTATTAATTGACAATAAAAGCCTCTCGCTTTACAGAAAGTACAGCTATAGGGAATTAACAAACAAGTCATAACTTTTATAAATTACATACCAATTAATTTATTTCCCTTTTTCCTGTCCTATATTGATTGACGTCCTGTGTATTTAACATAAAAATAACTGTCAAAAAGTTCTGTCAAATGTAATAATTTGGATCCATTCTACTGCTTCCTTTTTTATCTAAAAATTAATACTTTTCGAGATTTTCCCGGTATGCGCTTTTTATTATTATAAGAAATAAGATTTAAAGAATTTTAAACTCCTGCTTAGATTTTCGGTTAAAATTTGCTTTTCATAAACAAGAGAGGATCTTGAAAAATGAATTTGTTCATTATCATTCATTAATATTTTACTTTCATATAATAACATCACAGCTGCCAGTTGTTTTTTTAATTATTATTTTAAATACAAAATATCTACTAAAGCTTCTAAGATAAATTAAAGGTACATGAAAGTAATGAATACACAGTTATACACTATTGTGCAAATGTCACATCAAATCAAATACTGGATAGTAAAATAAACTAAAATGGTCCATTTAATTTACATATATGTATAATTATTTATTGTAAAATGTAATATCGTAAAAGGTTCAGAATTTCCCCTTGGAATTTCACACTTAACATCCTGGCCTATCCAGGGGGTAGAAAAAATGGTTCGTATCAGTTCCTAGAAAATCTATTTCTAAATCAATTTTTAAATCAATTGTCGCCCTAACAGTCTTGCATGGAAATTCAATATCAGCAGAGGAAAATTAATTCTCGATAACATACTTAGTATTCAATACATTTTGTTCTTTTTGTAATACGACTCTAATTATTCTTTGTGTAAAAGAATAAATAGCCCTCTATATTTAAACATTATGTATCAATTTCATCCTAGATATCAATATCTTAATTCAACGAGTGCATTCAGGGACGTGTTGGATAATAGAAAAATAAACTTGATCATAAAATTGCGCCTTATTGGCAAAATAAAAGGCAGTTGCAAATAGTAATATGTCATCCACAGACACTATACGAACAATAGGACCACAACGCTCACCTGTCACTCGACTCTGTTGTACTTCTTTAGGTTTTGAAAAAAATATTGCACATCATCGTAGGAAACCCAAGCGGTCGGTCTCGATTCTCTTAATATACGAGCAAAATGAAAAATAAATCTTATGAATGATAATCTTTGCCGATATGTCTTCCACCAGAATTTTCAAAATGATGTTCTCTGGTCAAAAAATAGAGCCCAAGGTTGGGATTACATGAACTTTATCATAATTTTTTGTTCACTTTTTTTTATATTTAGCATACCTGGTCAGAATAACAATAACAGTCGATGCATATCTTAATACATCTAAAGGATAGAGAAGAAGTGTTAACGTTTAATGAACCATGCAATTTTTCATATATTGTCATTTGGTCTACAAGCATACTTTGTTATTAACCATTCTGATTGTACACACAAATACAGCAATCTTGATATGAAGAAGATGTCTGTTGGAGAACAAGGTGAAGCAATCTCCTTGAATTCCATTTAAACTAATTGTTTTACATTTTAAACAGACTTGTATTTATTTTATTTTTATTTATTTATTTTTTTTTTGAGATCCAAAAATCAATTAAATACTAGAACATGAAAAGAATCTTTTGCTGTGGCCTTCGATATTTACACATATCGAGGGTTCATTCTTATTGCAACTTCCATTTGATATATAGAGATAGCTTAACTATGAAAGGTATCAATTGTGTCGTTAATTTTTATCATTTCGTTAGTTCAAGAGTCGATACAATGGCCTTATATGTAAATACAGTTTGCTAGGTCGAAGACTGACAGAAGTTTTCTTACTAATTGAAAAGTCGCTTTTTCTACAAAGGACTCTACATGAATTTCTATATTTCATAATATTTATAATGAGATAAGAATAAAATTGATTCTACTCATTAAATCTTCAGTGCTTGATTCTAACTTGCATGGATAAGGATGAATCAGAAAGTTCCAGATTTTGATCTTTACTCCAACTCAACAACAGATATATTTTATGGTTTATATCCCTGCAACAAACATTGACTGAAAAGGTGCCTTGAAGACATCTTGATAACAATTTGTCAAAGAGAAAAGTCACGCACAAGGAAGACTTCTTATTGAAATGAAATTATTATTGCTAATTATGTATGTTGAATACAGGTATATTCGTACCTAAAATGATAGTTACCAACATCACGTTTTGTTTTCAGCAGGTTTAAATTTTCAAAAAATTAGCTTTAAATTTCAGGAACTTTTTGATGCAAAACATAATGCAATATTTGTGAGTGGATAAAACAGCGTTGGAAACAAGGACATAGTATATAGTATTCAAAGTTATAAATTGTTGCATTTGTGCAAATTCTTTTGTCTTCTTTCTATGAATAAAACAGTTCCTGCATCATTTGTAGTCTGCAACATCACTTTACTGGGCTGTGGTTTTACTCATTGATCATATCCCAGACCAGAAAATTTGCACAATGATTACACAATCGATGATTCTGTCTGTCTGTCAAATAACGTTTAGAAAAATATTTTATATTTAAAAAGTACTAAAAAGTACAATCGAATACACAGTATTGTATAAGAAATCATTATTGTACAGGACGACAATAATGCAATTTTGCTTCAATCAAACCTTATAAAGAGTTCTTCCATCGCAAATATGAAAAACAGAAGTATAAATGTTCTATTTTTCTGTCATAGAAATAGTTAAATACAATTTTGCAACAAAATTTTCCGATGTCAATCATGCAGCTCATATTGCTTTTAGTACAAGTGATGAAACCTCCTTTGTTAAGCAATTTAAAATGCTAAAAAATTATAAGTAACTGATAAGTAATCTGGCACGTGACATTAAATTAACCAAAAAATAAAGCTCTATAATTTGTCAATTGAAATCAGGTTTGATAGAATAAACCCTACCGTCCAGTGAATCCACAGATTTGCAAATGGGGGGGGGGTTTACAAATCAGGCTGATTTGGTGAAGTGAATGTTTGTAATAAAAAAAAGGATTGTCTACATTTTTCCAGGGGTAAACATGCTTAAACAAAGTGGGCGTACTATTTAGCATACATTCGCGACTGAGAGTAATACCGACCGCAAGATGCCGAGTTCACGGACTAAGATAGAGCAAGAAGTCTCTGTCAGTGCTAGGGGTGAATGTTACACAATTATGATTGCCAATTGTTTAAATATCGGTTTCGTTGGCAATGTCTTGACAATTTCAAAGGTGGAATGATGTTTTAATGTTTTAAAGCCCTTGATGTGACGTTGGTGTGTGTCAACGTCACCGTCAAGGTTAGCTTAAAAACTTTTCAAGATGCACTCGAACAACATAGATAATGTCAATTAGAAACTCAAGCATCTATTTGGTGTCAGCTTCAGTGTCAGTATTTGTGTGTACAATCAGAATGTTTTTTAACAAAAGAATTTTGCGAATGACAATGACAAGGTAATTAAATTTACGATTTCCATATTTATTGGAAAAGCAGCTCTCAATGATATCAAAAAGTCTGGACTTTAATTTATAGTTGGGAATGGTTGTGTATAAAGTTGAAAAGTCGTAATTTTTTAACCTGTTGATTTTGGTAAAATCTTGTGACTTAATATTGTCCAAAAGTTCCTTTGAATTTTTAAATATCCACATCTGATTTACACCACTTCTTGAATATATTTGTGGACAGTACTCATGAGGTTTCTCCTTCACTACTGTTAATATCTGAGTAAAGAGTAAAGAAAGAGGCTTGGTTGAACATTTACTGGAACCAGCTAAGTATCTTTGTTTGTAAGGATTCTTATAAAGTTTCGGATTCCAATATATATATATATATGGTAATTCAAAATCATTTTGGTTCTTTGGGTATTGAAAGTATTCAAAACTGACATATGATTTCGAGGAATGTCCTCCTTGAAAAGGGAAATATGAGTATAACTTGGATTACCACTTGTAGAATTAAATCCAAGTTTTTCTGAAATACAATTTATATAATGAGTCTTAAAAACAAAGACAATGCTGTTTCCTGTTTTGACAGCAGGGACCAGTACGTACTGATCATGTAATCTACAATGAAGCGCGTTGAAGTGGTAAAATTTTCCATTTGAATGGAATGCTTTGAGCTATCTTTATAATTTGATTGTCATACAATGACACGCTCATTTCTTTAGAAAGGAAAAACTTGGACAAATGATTCATAAGAATACTTGTGTGTTATGGTAACTCCAATAAACATGATAAATTCATAATTATGAACACATTTGTTGCAATACGTGTTTTACAGAAGTGGGGACTCTCTAAATCACTCTTATAACTATAAAAATCTCCATTTCAGTGAAAATCATGTTGCTTGTCGCCAAGAGTGGGGTGTCCTAAAACATTTATTTACGACCAATATTTCTTTTTCGTTTCTAAATAAATGGGCGTGTCATAATTGTATAATCGACGTTCAAAACATGACTCAGAACGTTTTATCCAATTGGAAAATTTTACCACTTCAATCATATACTTCAATCAAGTATATTTACAAAATTAGAAGGTATGGGAGTAAAAAAATAAGAAGTTGAAATGTTAATATCTTACAATAATCAAATAATAAACTTTCGCTTAATAAATTGGGCTTCTATCAGGCTAGTGTATCACAAAAGAGGAATATTAAATTAGGATTTCGTACGTGCATTAGCAAACAAATTGCAAGCTACAAAAGTGTATGCACGTTGTTTTTTATGTATACTGTATCTCATAACTGAAAGCTGTACTCCTCCAAAGGCACCATAAAGAAAAGTCAATAGATATGTTTCATAACACATCTGTTTAACTAATTCAACTTGACATTAAGATATATCTAAGACTTACTGTCAATTAACAATGGTAGTTTCCATTCTTATGTCGATACGATATATCCTGTTGAACTTGAGATAAAAGATACCCCCGAGTCTGACACATCTGTTTCGTATTTGGATATTTTACTTGAAAAAAATTTCAATGGTAATCTAACAACCAAGCTCTATCACGACTTTAACTTTTCTATCGTCAACGTCCCCTACTTATGCAGCAATATACCTACATCACCTGCATACAGATTTTATATATCTCAATTTTTTTTATTATTTTATTCAATAACATATTAACAATAGTTGTGGAGGCAATGTCTCCTCAGAGGCTCTCGCGAGTATATCGTCACCTGGGGTGTCAGGAGCTTCCTGGATCAGATAGAAAAAAGAATTTTATTAATTATTAAAGTTAATAACTACATGTATGTATTTAAATACCAATAGGATAGAATCACAGAAAAAACAAAAAATGTATATATGACAGCTCACATTTTATGAGTGTTTCATTTATATTTCGTATTGGTATTACATTTATATATATTAAACTATAGCAATTTTATAAAAGATAGTCGTAGGGGGCACCAACGCATCAAGTCCAAACGTCCCTTTACGATTGTACACTCCAAAGGCCAGGTCACCTTTGGATGAAAAGATAGTATCATAATTTTTTCAGACAACTTTGATTTTTTTTTAAATATTATAATTTATATTACATAAATTATTATATTACATAAACACATATATAATCAACACCTTTTCATACACATGCATAGAAATTGATCAGTTAGATAATTTGTATCACAAACTTTCTTCGATTTTTTAAAATATATTTATTTTTCAGTTCTTATATTTTTATCTTTTAAGAGCACAATAAAACATGCTTAATGATTTTTTAACATGACAAAGAATTACTGATGGTGATTCAGCTATTTCTTCCAGTCTACACATCAGTTTGTATTTATAGATTCTAAGGGCTGTAAATGATATAAGATTGGTAAATAATATTGTTTTTTCGTTAACTTTATTAATAGAATCCTACAACTATAAGTTTCCATGATACATTAAATTTTAAAATTCCACTAACAATATTCCATATTCTTTCTACATTTTGACATTCGTATAATAAGTGTTTATTTATTTCAACACATTATTTACAATAAGGACACAGATTAGATATGTCATTCCATTTGCTTCAGTAACTCCTATTATTAAGAAGATTATTAAGTATTCTGTAGTTAAAATCAGCAATTTTTTGTGAAAGGCTTTGACAATTTTGGAAAAATATATTTTAGAAAAATATTGATTTCGGATAATGAATTCTCTTTTGTATTTAATGATATAGCATGGCTTTACAATTTTTTTGTTTTTAAAAATTTCATAGTAGAACTTGCAAATATTGTCTTTGATGCAGTGATATTGATTATCATGAAAAAGGAAATAGTGAGTATATCTGATATTTGTATATTTTGATAAGCTGAAATCAAACTGCTTCATATATTTCTGAATAACATTTTTAATGTCAAGAATTCACTAAATATATTATTTTTTTAACAAGTAAATTTGTATTCAAGTAACTTTATACCATTTTCATCCACAATATCCTTTACATATAAAAATCCTGCTTCATACCAGTTTTCGAAGAATAGTACCTTGTTTTTGTAATTAAAAATGTTGTTTCTCCATGAGATTGTTTCAGAAAGTCTGGTGCAGTCATTTTACTTATTCCTGTTGAGCTCTTGGATTAATTAAAAGCTTAAAAAATTTCTCTATAAAATATCGAAAGACGCTTAAGTATATTGTAATTGTTTATTGCTAATTTATTAGTGTGTAACATGCAGATAATATCTTGCTTTCTTAAATATATATATATCTCAGTTGATTCGATACACAAGAGCATGCTTTACGAATAAACAATTTCTGAAACGAAGTAAATTATTGACAAACAAGTTGATGAAACAAGGATATGAACAGTTACGTTCAAACTCATCATTTCGTAAATTCTTTGGTCGATACAATGATCTCGTCAGGAAATACCATTTATCACTGAGTCAATTACAAAATACGTTTTTCATACCAGTGTTATTCCATTATTTATACACTGGATTGACGACGGATTTTTCCGTTATTTCCCGATCATGACAAGGAGCACACGATGGATGTGACCGGTCGGGAGGGGATGCTCACTCCTCCATGGCACCTGATCCCACCTCTGAAGTTTTGTAGGCCCGTGTTTGCTCTGCTCCTATTTTGTATTGTTTTATGAACTTTTGATCTTGAATAACGTTCGTTAACTCCATATGTTTCATTCAGAGCTTTATAAGATGCGACTCTTTGTATTATTTTTGAATATAATTACAAGAGCATTATTTAAATAATAGACTTTGTTTTTCATCCATTCAAGACATATCCCTGGCACATCTTAACGTAGCGCATATACAATAAGTGTATACAATTTTTTTTTTCAGATGCTAGAGAACTTTTGCATTTTCATGAATGGGTAGGTATCGATTTTGCTCATGATGCATTGTTGTTTTAAAGAAATTGTGAACTGTGATTCCTCAAAGATTTACTCAACAAATACTGATCAATGCAATGTTCCTAATGACTTAGAACTTTTTGTGATAAAAGGGGGAAAAAATTCTGATTTACTAATCAACGATTTAACAACAGGTTTTTATATATTAAAAAGATATTTTATTAAAGGTTATTTCAGAGACTGTCATCTATACAACAAGAAACACACTTATCCGCCTGGGGGTTTCATTAGATGTCATGTAACCTTTGATTCTTTGATTGGTTGTCTAACATCTATATGGAGAATTTTCACCCATATACTGTACAACAATGTATAGGAAAAGCTGTGTAAACAGATGAAGATGATTAAAAACTTCAAAGAAACTTTAAGAACATTTTAAATCATAAAATTTTAATTAATCAAATATTGAATAAGTATTCCAAATGTTATACTTTTCAGCATTATACAACCATTCCCAACGATGAATTAAAATCAAGGTTTTTGAACATCATAAACATCTGGATTTTAAATAAAAACAGAACTAGTTAATTTACTTATTTTGCAACCATTCATTTTATAGATTGACTGGTTGATTTTATGTTGTTTTTAATTCCTGTTCGATAGAGACGCCAACATACACAGCTAGTAAAGGGTTTAAACCTCAACTGGGCACTCAGGTCATTGAGCAGCAATGGATTTTTATCGTGTCCACGCCTACCGTGACACAGAGGTTCGACTTTTAAGGTATCATCCGTAAGACCCACGCCGTTCTCCCAAAGTGTCGAATGCTTGGCGTAGAAACAAAAGTTGGTACCTACCTGCTATTGCCTAAGGTCAGTCTCTGATTCGAACACACGATTTTCCGATCATGGAGAAAGCGCTCCACTGACTGAGCTACCTTGCTGCAAATCTGTAGCGTTATGGTTTTATATATTTGTCTTTTACCATAACGCTGCAGATCCCGTAATGCAAAAAAGGTGCAATTTACGGCGCAGTATTTTTGCGCTTTTTTAGGGAGAACTTCTCCACTTTCCAGCATCGATCAATTATCTACATTTCACTCCCTAATTCTAGGCACATTGTTTAACTAAACTGTATATTTTATCCATCTCTCAACCCTTCATAGTCGTCTCTACAAGTGATAAACTCGCTTGATTAAAATTATTTGTTAGATTGCTGCAAATTCACTTCAATCGAGTTTATTGCCTGTAGAGACACCTATAAATAGTTGGGCGGTGAATAAAATACATATTGGCTACAGAATGTGTCTAGAACTAGGGGGTGAAAGGTAGTTGATTGACTAATCCTAGAAAGTGGAGAAATTCTCCCCAAAAGTGCGCAAAAAATATTCCACCGTAAATTGCACCTTTTTTGCATTACGGGATCTGTAGCGTTATGGTCAAAGACAAATATATAAAACCATAACGCTACAGATCTGCAGCTATGGGCTACCGTGACAGTTTAGACATTTGAAAAATTATTCTGTTTAAAAACAAACTGATTTTACTTTTAAGTACTCCTCAGTTGATATCAAAAAGTATTTGTGTGTCTAGACTGACAATATTTAAGCAGTTTTAAGAGATCTTCCTCCAATAATATTTCGGACTTTATGCAGTTTCGTAGATCATCCTTCAATACTTTCGGAATTCCAATGAGTATCAATTTTGTCCCCTCTTAGTAGGTTAATGTTGCAATAAACTGAAGCAGAATTTGTTCAGAGCCTTGTGGATTACAAGAAAAAAAACACTTGCATTATCCCTCAACTAGACATTAAGATATATTTTCACAACGTATTATTAATGAACAATAGTTATTTCTATTCAAATGACGACTCCAAATAGCTCCTTGAACCTGAATGATACTACAGAGCCCGTTCATATTCTATTAAGACATTTTACCGAAAAATAAGCGTTAGGATAACCTAACAACAAACTTTTGTGATAAAAGTGACAACTTTAACTTTTCTTTCATCAACTTCTCTTACTCATGTGGCATTATACTCTAGTTATAACCTTACTATGAAGGTTATGTTTCCCGGTTGATTCTATACAAAAGGGCAAGCTCTACATACAAATCAATTATAGAAAGAGGCAACCTATTGACAAACAAATTGATGAAGCATGGTACATTGTATCAACTGGTTAAAATCAACATTTTGTATATTCTATAGTCAATACAATGATCTTTTCAGCAATTATAATCTATCGTCAAGCCAAGTGGTGACTAACATTTTTATACTAACTGTTGGACATTATTCACACACAAAATTCTCAACTGATTCCTTCTGTTTCCTGGATCTCATGATAAGAAACACCGATGGGTGTGACCTATCGGTAGGGGATGCTAAATCCTCCATGGCAGTTGATCCAACCTCCGATATTTTAGATGTCTACATTGGCCTGCTCCCGATTTTTTTCAATGGACTTTTGAGCTTGATTACTGTTCCCAATTTCCATCTCTGATCTATAATTAATTTCAGGCAGGTGATGAATATTATTATATATTGGTGATTATACGTACATACTAAAATATATCTTCATTCATTCAAACGTTTCTCTCGAAAACCATATAGTTTCTTTCTCATATTTTTAAAACAGAAATCTAAGTTCAAAATTCGATTTCCTAGATACAATTGTTCTATGATTGCTGATTTTAATGATAGCCGGGTGCAAGATCAAGACTTAAAATATCTTAAAATATACAGTTATGCCCAAAATACTTATCATGAACATTTCAAATGTAGCACTGAACAAAAAAGATATTATCTGTTTTCTCAAAATGATTTTTTCTAACCGATTTTTTTCCATATTGTATGAGTATATTGAAAACGCAACAATTTTGCTAGGACTTATTTATTGATCATAGAAGAAACCCACTTTCTTTTTGCCAATGACGTTATATATTTTTTACGGAATGTCCCGTCTTCTTTGCAACGGCTCATGGCGGGTTGAACAGGTCAACAGGGAATGCTTACTGTGGAATGGTGGGATTTCGTGGTGGCTCTATATTTTCATTGCCGCGTGCTTCCATCTCATCCATGAAATAACATCCTCCACTTATTAATAAAAGATGGGAACAAAGTTATATTTCCTTTTCTAGGTATGAGATGATAAATTACGTCCCCTGGAACCTGTAAAATGTACTCAAATGAAAATAAGACCCCGCAAATTTTTGTGATTCCACAGTACTCCTCCAAGGCACCTGATCCCACGTCATGAATTTCTAGGGGTCATATGCTTTTTTCATTGTTTTGTATCATTTGTATATATGTGTATTTGTGTAAGTTTTTATGACATCAATCACAATTCTTTATCTTCATACTTTTTACTTTCTAAAATAAATTTATTTCAAAAAGTTTGTTATTAAAAAAACAGACAATTTGATGACCACGTGATCATGGACATATGAAATCAGCCCTTCATATAATCTTAAAGTATAAGTTTGTGTTTCAGTTTATCTAAACAATCAGTCATTGATAACGTAATGGAATGGAATTCTAAATCACTCAATCGATTACAACCAAAGCTTTATTTTAAAAGTATTTTATCCGCTGCAGGAGCTAGTTCCTCAAGAGAGCAATGTAAGTTGTGTATAATGGAGATCCTTCAGCTCACGATAGGATATCTCTTTGGACAATTATACGTTTTATTTGGTAAGTTTATACAAATCCAAAGAAGCATTTTATGTGGGTGGTATTTATAGTGATGATTTTATGAACATTGTTTTGAAATTATATATCTACAACGATATTAATGCCGCAATGATGCAAGTGCATTTGAAAACTCTAGAAAACACACTATAAAGATAAAAATTATTGTGCGAGGATTATTTTGATATCGGTATATAACGCAAAACTTATCTTGTGCAATTATTCTTTACATCTTTCTATCGCATATGGAATACAAATATACTGTTCATTTTTTTATTTTTGCAAAAAACGATTCAGAAGTAAGGTTTGGTAGGTATTATAAAAATTTCCGATGAAAAATTTTCTTACATTTACAGTTAATGCAATATTAAATTGTTTATCAGAATTATATTTTGCATTGGTTTGAAATAGATGTTTCATAAAAAAGAAGATGAGGTCATTGTTCGCTTTATATGATTTAAGAATCATTTAACTATGACTGAGTAGAAATAAGCATTGGTGAAATTAATCTGTGTTCTGATATCTCCTCCGTGTATCCTTTTTATAATATCTAAAATAAGAGTGTCCAATAGCTAATAATGTCAGCTGTTAAGTTTTCTTCCAACTGATTTCACTAAAGACGCTCTCTTGCGTATCAAATAAATCAGAAAACACTTAAAGCAGCTATTCGTAAAATATTATTTCATGTACTTAAAGAGGAATACCACAGCCAGAGTTAGAATTAATATTTTTAATACATTTTTTCATAAAATAATGATAACATCGGCTAGGAAATGAGCACACTTAGCGCGAGTCAATATTCCAACAGATTGTTGAATGACCTGTCTCCAAAAACTACAAAGATTATCTTTTTTAATAACTTTAGTGTAATAAGAATGATATTGAACAAAATTATAATGTATGTGATCTGTCAAAGTGATATGAAAATTTCCGGATTCCATTCTTATTATTATGAAATGGAGATGATTAGAATGAAAATAAGTACACCGCATTGCTGAAATCTTTAGATATCAAATAATCAAAAAGTACCTGCATATTAGTAAAAAAAATCGATCATAGCTCATTGAAGACGAGATTTCATGAAATGTATTGAATAGTATTCTAGCTCAAACGTCTATTAAACAAAGCAAATTTTGGAGCAGAGCAAACGCAAACCCCTTAAACATCAGTAGTGGGATCGGGTGCCATGTTGGAGTGACCATCAACTGTTGTATAGAATTTACGACTTATACAATGTATTTTATTTAAAGGGATATAGACACCGTTTCAACTGATTTTTTTAAAACAAACTTTATGTTTACAATTCCTAATTCGTTGATTAACAGAACTGAAAATTCTTCATAATGTATTCAAGGATCTGGCCTTGTTTTTGTTTACATATAGAAAATATCATATTTATAACAAAACGAGAATCAGCAAATCGCTAGAAACTCCCTAATCGTATTTAGAATTAATTTCTTTATTGAAAAAAATATTTGAACGAACATTCTTATATTCTAGCAGTCTTATTTAACCTATGTAAACAAAAACATGGCACATGCCTTGTTTACTTAGTAAATGTTTGGATCGCAATATAAATCTGTTTTGTATCTCAACAACTGAAATTCTGATTTCTCATTTTTGATAATCATGTAAAAAAAATCTTAGTTAAGTATTTGTAAACATATAAAAATGGAAAAATAAATTTGAAATTTTTTTGCTGAAACTTTGTCCATGTCCCTTTTAAAAAAGATACGTTAGATATTGCTAATTGAAGGAAAACACACAGACCTCTATGAAATGGCACTGAGTGTCAAGTAAAAGACAAAATTTGTATCTCTCCACTTCACTCTCCAAGTGGTGGCGTCTCCATATGAGAAAAAAAATCTCGAGAGGCATGACAATCAGTCAATCACTTCCAGTTCGAGAATTTTTCAGTCATATAGAGACGTCACCATTTATTGGTGAATGGCTTCATATTTAGACCTTTCCTCGGCACTCGGGTTCATTGATCAATGAGTTAAGCCAACGCTTACCGTGACACGGGGTCTCAGTCTCATCCAAAAGACCCCCAAATTCACTTCAAAGTGCGGAGCGCTATACGAAGGTACAGTTACCTGGTTTTTTTTCATCGACGTAGGTTAGTCGCAGTCGAACACAGGACCTACCAATTGCAGAGCGAGTGATCAATCGACTGAGCTGCAGTGATGGCGAAACAATGTATTCCTTACTGTTTTTGATTAACTTTCAATAGCACTGGAAATGTTTCGTCAGCAGTAGTAAAATTAAATTCCCCATGTAGAATATTATCTTGAGTAAAGACAATGAGGACAAATACATAGATAATTTGTGCTGAATAAAAAAAAGTGTACCCTCGTTAATGAAATCAAATCTCTTGAATGTGACGAAAATAAGGTTAAATCTACGACTCCTCCATGGCACCTGATCCCACCTCTGTTGTTTCAGAGGTCCATGTTTGCTCTGCTCTTATTTTGTATTGTTTTATGGACTTTGAGATTGAATACTGTTCGTTATCTCCATATCCTTCATCTATTTTTTTAAGATCAAGGTTTCATTAAGAATTACTGATGCTTGCTTACATTGTGAGTACACAGATCCCGTTGTTGCTTGATTCAGACGTAATGATTGTCATTTAAATACCATATCAAAGGAAACTAACTATAACTTCCTGACATTCGATTCATGCGCGATAAAAATGTCAGTAATTAATGATCATTGAAAGATAAGCACATTATAAATCGGGTGCTTAATACTCTGCAGCACATGTCCTGGATTATTAATTGATAATATAAGCCTCTCACTTTACAGAAAGTACAGCTATAGGGAAATAAAAAGTCATAACTCTCTTATAAATTACATGCCAATTGATTTTTTTTTCATTTTTCCCAATCGTTTAATAAAAGACGGCATGTCTATGTAAAATGAGAAGATAAACTGTCAGAAGTCCGATCAACTATAATATTTTGGGTCCATTCTACTGCTTCCTTTTTAAACTTAAAATTGATACTTTTTGAGATTTTGCGCTTTATTTACTCTTAAAAAAAAGATTTAAAGAATTTTTAAACTCCTGCTACGATTTTCGGTTAAAATTTATATGCTTTTTATCCAGAAATGGATTTGTTAATTATCATTCACTAATATTTTACTGTCATATAATAACATCAAAGATGCGCGTTTTCTTCATTTTAAATTCAAAACATATACTAAAGCTTCTGAGATAATTAAAGGTTCATAAAATGTTATGTAATGAATACGCAATTATAGAGTATTGTGCAAATGTCAAATCAAATCAAATACTGGATAGTAAAATAAACTTAAAAATGGTCCATTTGATTTACATATATGCATGTATGAATATTTGTTGTAAAATGTAATATCGTAAAAGGTTCAGAATTTCCCCCTGGAATTCCACTCTTAACATGCTGGCCTATCAAGGGGGTAGAAATATGGTTCGTATCAGTTCCTAGAAAATCTATTTCTAAATCAATTTTAATGTCACCCTAACAGTCTTGCATGAAAATTCAATATCAGCAGAGGAAAATTAATTCTCGATAACATACTTAGTATTCAATACATTTTGTTCTCTTTGAAATACGATTCTAATTATTCTTTGTGCAAAAAAAAGTAATAATACCCCTCTATATTTAAACGTTATGTATCAATTTTATCCTAGATATCAATATCTTAATTCAACGTGTACATTCAAGGACGTGTTGGATATTAGAAAAGTAAACTTGATCATAAAATTGCGCCTTATTGGCAATATAAAAGGCAGTTACAAATAGTAATATGTCATCCACAGACACTATACCAACAATAGGACCACAACGCTCACCTGTCACTCGACTCTGTTGTACTTCTTCAGGTTTTGAAAAAAGATATTGAACATCATCGTCGGAAACCCACGCGGTCGGTCTCGGTTCTCTTAATACTAGTATACGAGCAAAATGAAATATATATCTTATGAATGATAATCTTTGCCGATACGTCTTCCACTAGAATTTTCAAAATGATGTTCTCTGATCAAAAGATAGAGCCCAAGGGTGGGTTTATATTAACTTTATCATAATTTTTTTACCTTTTTACTATACATTTAGCAAACCTAGACAGAATATCAATCGATGCATATCTTAATACATCTGGAGGATAGAGAAGCAATGTTAACGTTTAATGAATCTTGCAATTCTTCATATATTTTTCATGTATTGCCATTAGGTCTACAAGCACACTTTGTCATTAACCATTCTGATTATATAACACAAATATAGTAAGCTTGATAAGAAGAAGATGTCTGTTGGAGAACAAGATGAAGCAATCTTCTTGAACTCCATTGATACTGATTATGTGATTTTTTTTTAAGCAGACTTGTATTTTTGTTTTTTTTTAATCCAAAAATTAATTCAATACTATAGAACAGGAAACGAATCTTTTGGTGTGGCCTTCGATATTTAGACATATCGAGGTTTCATTTATATTGCAAATTTCATTTGAAATAAGTTTAAAATGAAAGGTATCGATTATGTCCTTAATTTTTATCATTTAGTTAGTTCAAGAGTCGATACAATGGCCTTATTTGAATGTACATTTTGTTAGGTCGAGGACTGGCCAAAGTTTTCGTACTAACCGTAAAGTCGTTTTTTTTCTACAAAGAACTCTCTAAACAATTTTTTATATTTCATAATATTTATAATCAGATAAGAATAAAATTGATTCTTAATCTACTCATTAAATCTTCAGAGCTTGATCATAACTTGAATGGATAAGGATAGAATAGAAAGTTCCATATACTAGTACTTTGAACTGTACTCAAACTCAACAACAGATAAATTTTACTGAAAATTGCCTCGAAGACATCCTTATAACAATATTAACCCAGAGAAAAGTCAAAGCACGTGGAAGTCTTCTTAACGAAATGAAATCATTATTGCTAATTACGTATTGAGCAGATCTGGTTTTTCACACAATTAGCATTAAAATTCAGAAACTTTTAGATGCCAAAAAATAATGGAATCATTGTTAGTGGGTAAAACATAGTATTCAAAGTTATAAATTGTTGCACTTGTGCAAATTCTTTTGACCTCTTTCTATGAATTAAACAGTTCCTGTATCGTTTGCAGTCTGCAAAATCACTTTACTGGGCCATGGTTTTACTCATTGATCATATCCCAGACCAGAAAATTTGCACAATGATTACACAATCGATGATTCTGTCTGTCTGTCAAATAACGTTTGGAAAAATATTTTATATTAAAAAAGTACTAAAAAGTACAATCGAATATACAGTATTATATAAGAAATCACTATTGTACAGGACGACATTAATGCAAATTTCTTTCAATCAAACCTTATAAAGAGTTCTTCCATCGAAAATATGAAAAACAGAAGTATAAATGTTCTATTTTTCTGTCATATAAATAGTTAAATACAATTTTGCAACAAATTTTCCGATGTCAAACATGCAGCTCATACATGTGATGAAACCTCCCTTGTTTAGCAATTTAAAATGCTAAAAAATTATAAGTAACTGATAAGTAATCTGGCACGTGACATTAAATTGACAACAAATAATACTCTGTAATTTGTCAATTGAAATGAGATTTGATATAATAAACCCTACCGTCCAGTGAATCCTACAGATTTTCGATCAAGTATTGACAAACTCTGTCTACATTTTCCCAGGGGTGAACATGCTTAAACAAAGTGGGCGTACTATTTAGCATACGTTCGCGACTGAGAGTAATCCCGACGTCAAGATGCCGAGTTCACGGACAAAGATAGAGCAAGAAGTCTCTGTCAGTACTAGGGTGAATGTTACAATCATGATTGCCAACTGTTTTAATATCGGTTTCGGTAGCATTGTCTTGACAATTTCAAAGGTGGAATGATGTTTTAATGTTTTAAAGCCCTTGATGCGACGTTGGTATGTGTCAACGTTCCCGTCAAGGTTATAGTTTAAAATTTTTCAAGATACATTCGAACAACATACATAATGTCAATCAGAAACTCAAGCATCTTTTTGATGTCAGCTTCAGAGTACTTGTGTGTACAATCAGAATGTTTTTTAACAAAAGGATTTTGCAAATGACCAATGACAAGGTAATTAAATTTACGATTTCCATATATATTTATTGGAAATAGCTGTCAATGATATCAAAAAGTCTGGACTTAATTTAATTTATCGTTGAGAATGGTTGTGTATAAAGTTGAAAAAAAGATTTTGGTACAATCATGTGACTTTAAATTGTCCAAAAGTTCCTTTGAATTTTTAAGTTTCCACATCTGATTTACACCACTTCTTGAATATATTTGTAGACAGTACTCTTGAAGTTTCTCCTTCACTACTGTTTATATCTTAGTGAGGAGTAAAGAAAGAGACTTGGTTGAACCAGCTAAGTATCTTTGTTTGTAAGGATTCTTATAAAGTTTCAGAATCATATATATATATATATATATATATATATATATATATATATAGAAAGCACAGAGAAATTCACTTTTACAAGGATACTCACTTCCGCCCCAGCCCGGGGTTGAACTCTCGACCTACGGAATCTGTCTCCTAGCAGTACAGGAACAGCGCGCTAGACCGCTCGGCTATCTAGGCAAGTCAAAAAACTTGCTTTCGATGTCGATAGAATTCTCACAACGCTGCCCTACACTACACGGTCATTGAGAATGGAAGTGAGATACAGTTATCTGGACATTAGTTTTCAGAGGATCGTTACCAATACATGTTGTGATGAAATAAATTTTAGTTATAAAGCACAAATTTCAACAACTCGTAAACTAATATAACTGCCCTAAGTGAAGGAATATTTATATAGAAAGCACAGAGAAATTCACTTTTACAGATACAGTTATCTGGACATTAGTTTTCAGAGGATCGTTACCAATACATGTTGTGATGAAATAAATTTTAGTTATATTAGTTTACGAGTTGTTGTAATTTGTGCTTTATAAATAAAATGTATTTCATCACAACATGTATTGGTAACGATCCTCTGAAAACTAATGTCCAGATAACTGTATCTCATTTCCATTCTCAATGACCGTGTAGTGTAGGGCAGCGTTGTGAGAATTCCATCGACATCGAAAGCAAGTTTTATGACTTGCCTTGATAGCCGAGCGGTCTAACGCGCTGTTCCTGTACTGCTAGGAGACAGATTCCGTAGGTCGAGAGTTCAACCCCGGGCTGGGGCGGAAGTGAGTATCCTTGTAAAAGTGAATTTCTCTGTGCTTTCTATATTAATATTCCTTCACTTAGGGCAGTTATATTAGTTTACGAGTTGTTGTAATTTGTGCTTTATATATATGTATATATATATATATATATATATATATAGAAAGCACAGAGAAATACACTTTTTCAAGGATACTCACTTCCGCCCCAGCCCGGGGTTGAACTCTCGACCTACGGAATCTGTCTCCTAGCAG